>JAVTVY010036411.1:0-160876 GCA_036873755.1 Hanleya hanleyi
AGCATCAAGTTCTTTCGTAAGACATTTTGAGTTTTTCAATATCCACATACATTCAACGCCAGAGTTCTTGAAAATAGTGGCGCAATACCTTTCCCAAAATGCTTTTACCTCCCGAAGGGCCCTCGTCAATAGGGTTGAAAGAAGCTGGGTGGTGCAGCTTCTAGAACCAGCTATGAATCTAGCTTTGTATGGTGATTTATGCATTTTGGGAGTCCAGTATATTTTTGGTATGTCGCTATGATTGGTTGGAAGACAAACACCTCTTGAGAAACTTTTTGTGATTGTTAAATAAATCTTCCAGAGTAAATGCAGTTTGGGAGTAAGTAGACGTATTTGATGAAGATATGTCTACACTCAATTCTTTAACCAGCACCTGGTAATAATAGTAATATTTACATATGAATATTATATTATTCGGAGCTTTGTCTGCTGGGACTATGACGAATTTACTCTGGAGATTTGCTAGAGCTTCTTGCGAATTGAGGTTTCTCAGTACTTGTTTTGCTAGGGGAAGAGAACTTCTGTCAATATGGCGGATTGTTTCAACGACCTTGCTCTTGGTGAGGTCCAGCCAATCAGCGAGTACTGTAGGTTCAACTTTTTCTCGCTTAGACCAATCAATAACGTACTGTTCTAATGCAGACAGGACTATCTTCTGGTCCGCCTTCAGATTTATTCTTCTTGGCTCTCTATATTTAGGTCCTTTCATCAGGAGTAATTTCAGATCCTTATCACTCACCACATCAAGGTCACCAGTCACAATATGTTTGCATGGTGTATAGATAAAGTTCGACAATTCACAATCACAACTATAGCCTCCTGACGTGTATAAGTTCCAGTCAAACTCCTTGACAGCATTGGAGCTGCTGCTTTTACCCGAGCAGGAACATCCAGGTATTTGACCAACCGTTTACCATCATTAACCGAGTGTCGCTAGAGACGATGCTGAAGAAACTGGACACCGTGGATCCCTTGGAATGGGCCCAACAACAACGCACAAACACCAAGTGGACAGTGGAGAAGGTGACCAATGTTACGTTTTTCGTTACCAAGCTGACCGACCACCCCATCGGCTGAATGCTTCACCCATGCACTGATGAATACCATAACATGCCGTACATACTCTATATGTCTACATGCTGATCGTTGACTTGAGCTCAGTAAACACTTGTACCTAATGTGACGGTGCGTTAAATAATAAAACATGGTGTTTGATATTTCAATTTGTTTTGCTGTGAACATACTAAACATGCCCAGGGCGGCTCCCCCAGCCTGGGTATGATGTAACATTGGGGATAATAAACTGTGTGAACATTGCTGAACTTGTTGTTATTCACGACAACGGCTATCCGATTGTACAATACAGAACATATATTGTATAATACAGGACATATATGGTACAATACAGGACAGATATGGTATAATACAGCACAGATTTGGTATAATACAGGACATATACCGTATAATACAGGACAGATTTGGTATAATACAGAACATATATTGTATAATACAGCACAGATTTGGTATAATACAGGACAGATACTGTATAATACAGCACAGATTTGGTATAATACAGAACATATATTGTATAATACAGGACAAATATGGTACAAAACAAGACAGATTTGGTATAATACAGGACAGATATTGTATAACACAGGACAGATATTGCATAATACAGCACAGATATGGTATAATTCAGGACAGATATGGTATAATAAAGCACAGATATGGTATAATAGAGGGCAAATATTGTATAATACAGCACAGATTTGGTATAATACAGGACATATATGGTACAATACAGGACAGATATGGTATAATGCAGTACAGATATGGTATAATAGAGGAGAAATATTGTATAATACAGAGCAGATATGGTATAATACAGGACATATATGGTACAATACAGGACAGATACTGTATAATACAGGACAGATTTGATATAATACAGAACATATATTGCAGAATACTGGACAGATATTGTATAATACAGGACAGATATTGTATAATACAACACAGATATGGTATAACACAGGACAGATATTGTATAATACAGCACAGATTTGGTATAATACAGCACAGATTTGGTATAATACAGGACAGATACTGTATAATACAGGGCAGATTTGGTATAATACAGGACATATATGGTATAATAGAGAACAAATAGGGTACAATACAGGACAGATTTGGTATAATACAGGACAGATATTGTATAACATAGGACAGGTATGGTATAATACAGGACATATATGGTATAATGCAGGACAGATGTGGTATAACACAACAAAGATGTGGTATAATGTGTGACAGATATGGATGGTCCATCTCTACACCAAATACCTTCCTTCACTGCCCCAAAATGCCCACTTTCGCTACTACTCCTACTGATGACGTCACCGATGACGTCACAGATGACGTGAACATCCCTCAAATCGGGATGTACACCCCGAGAGCTATGAGATCTCAAAACGGTATTAGCCAATCAGTGGCCTAGAATGGAGCCAAAGGTAACCCATCCATGTCCAGAAAACATTACCTGGGTGTACAAGAACCCGGATGTAGGCGCGGACGTAGGCGAAAGCATCCCAGTACCCGGATGTAGGCGCAGACGTGAGCGAAATTCTAGTACCCGTCCATTGGTTCTTTTATCGATCGCTCATTGGCTCTTTTTCTCGACCGCTGATTGGTCCAAATGGAACTGCCCATCCTTCCCAGGTTAATTTACAATCCCCTTTTGGGGTTCAAGCTCTGTATATCGATGCCGCAACATTGTCTCCGAACCTTGCCGAAAGGGAGACCTTGGACCTTTTGACCTGGATGTGACCTTTGACCTATTGACCCGACATTCATCCGCGCACTGCCCCAAACCAGGGACCCCTAGTGGTGGGTCACACACACCCCCACGCATCCCCCAACATGCCTGCTTTCTATACTACGACCAGACTGCGCATGCGCAGAACCTTGAACACGGACGAACCCTGAGTCCAATCGGATGCTGCTTCACAAGAGCTTCAACATAAGACCTCATACGACTCCATCGGACCCATAGTGACCCCTGTCGGCGCCAAAATGTCTATTTCCATACACTTTCTCTACTGCGCATGCGCAGAATGACGTCAGTTCCACGTCACACCCACCCCGTCGGATACTCCCTCACGACTGCTTCACATTGATACCTCACTCGATCCCATCAGACCATTAGGGGCCTACCTAAACCCCAACACGTCTATTTCTATACTACGGCCAGACTGCGCATGCGCAGACTATTGACAACGAACGACACACTAGCCCAGGCGGATGCTCCCTCACGACAGCTTCACACTGATACCTCATACGACACCATAGGATCATTAGGGGCTCACCTAAACCCTAAAACGTCTATGTCCACACCCTTTTCCCAGAATTTCCTGTTTGCGCATGCGCAGAATGTGGACAACGGCCGAGACACTAGTCCAATCGGATGCCCCCTCACCTAGGCTTCACATTGATACCTCACTGAACTCCATCGGCTCATTAGGGGCTCACCTACATCCCAAAAACTTTTATTTTCATACCCTTTCTCTATTGCGCATGCGCAGAATGACGATATTTCGACCCCACATCCATCCAGTGGGATGCCCCCTCACATAGGCTTTACATTGAGACCTCACTCAACTCCATCGGCTCATTAGTGGCTGCCCTAGATCCCAAAACGTCTATTTTCATACCCTTTCTCTATTGCGCATGCGCAGAATGACGATATTTCAACCCCACACCCAGCCAGTGGGATGCCCCCTCACATAAGCTTCACATTGATACCTCACTCGACCCCATCGGTCCATTAGGGGCTCCCCTAGATCCCAAAACGGCTATTTCCATACCCTTGGTCTACCGCGCATGCGCAGAATAACCATATTCCAACCCCACACCCAGCCCATCGGATGCCCCCTCACATAGGCTTCACATTGATACCTCACTGGACTCCATCGGACCACTAGGGGCTCCCCTAGACCCCAAAACGTCTATTTTCACACCCTTGGTCTACCGCGCATGCGCAGAATAACCATATTCCAACTCCACACCCAGCCCCTCGGATGCCCCTCACATAGGCTTCACAGTGATACCTCATACAACCCCATCAGACCACTAGGGGCTCCCCTAGACCCCAAAACGTCTATTTCCATACCCTTGGTCTACCGCGCATGCGCAGAATGACGATATTTCAACCCCACACCCACCCCATCAGATGCTCCTTCACGAATGCTTCACATTGATACCTCATACAACCCCATCGGTACATTAGGGACCCCTCTCGCCCCTGAAGATTGCCGGAGAATTTGATCACCCACGACATTGTGGGAAAACCCCACTGAGACTACTTTCTGTCCGCGGAGGAATACAAAGGTTACAGGTTGCCGGAACTACTTTTGACCTCCACGTGACCTTGAGCTGGTGGCGCCCCCTGGCGCCACAGACGCCACAGAGGTGAAAGGCGATGTGGCGTCCCCTATACCTTTAACCTGGAAAAAAGGGCACCAAGAGTTACCTCCCTGGAAAACGCATGCCTTCGTGCGCTCTCCCTACTACTGACGAGCATCATTGATGTCGATTTGTATATTTTGCAAATATATACGAACAGAACATCCAGGACTTTAGGTTACTTAAATTGTTTTTCTCATCATGTGACTGTGCTGAAATTCAGAATAGAGCTAGATTCAAGGAATGATGACTAAACTTGCTTCCAAAATGATAACAAATAATTTGTGGAATTATAAGTTGAAAATGATCAAAATTGTTTATTTTGTAGATTTTTTTTATAATCTGAACTTCATCAAATTTGAGCGCATTAAAGGAGATGGTACATTAAGGCAGGATTTTGGCCTATACGTGATGCGGTTAAAATCGAAAAAATGAAATGTTCTCAAAATAATTATGTAACGACGAGAGAAAATATATGTACACAATATGTAAACGTTCGATTGCGGTATCATTGTAGTCGTGACATGGAATTGAAATCTGCAGCATGTGCTATTTCGTGAAAAGGGTCTAAATCGAGTCATTTAAACACACATTTAGACATGAAGGACCGCTTGGACCAAAAAGATTTTCCAGCAGTGGAGTTATAATGCCACCGCACATCAAGTTAAATGGCGTTTTGGTCCAAGGGGTCCTTCATGTTTATGGGACAATTATGTTAATAAACTATTCACACTATCAGTCCAAGATCAACTGCAGCCAGGCGTTAATAACAAGATGCGGTCGTATCGTCTCTTTAAATTTAACATCTCATACGAACCATATTTATCATTGTGTAGGTCTTTAGAAGTGAGAAAATGTTTTTCAAAATTTAGATTGAGCGACCACAAGTTAGCAATAGAAGTCGGTAGACATACAAGACCAAAAACTCCGGTCGAACAACGGCTATGTAGTACATGTCTCACTGTAGAGGATGAAATCCACTTCGTGATCTTTTGTAATAAATTTACGTCAAGTAGGGTCATATTATTTGAGGCAATTACATCACTTTATCCAGCATTCGCGAACTGGACACATAATGAAAAGTTTGTTTTTATAATGTCTTGCCAGGACACAAGACTGACTGGGCAAATCTGCTCTACCATCTTTTTGTGGTTTAATGAACAAAGCAAAACTTAAGGTCCAGTGTTTTGCGTACGTACGGTATTTAGATTACTATATGTATATATACTTCTAGTCATATTATGAGTATTATGATCATATTGTTATATTGCTGTTCAACTGTTAAATGTGGTCATCTTCATTTCATGTTTTGTACTCTGCTGCATTGCTGGTGTCTGTACAATAAAATTTGAATCTTGAATCTTGAATCTTGAATCTATGTGCATTTAAATGACCCGAGTTAGACCCATTTCTCACGAAATAGCACATGCTGCGGATTTCAATTTCATGTCATAACTACAACCATAATGCAAACGAGCTAGAACTTTCACATATTGTGAACATATATTTTCTCTTGCCGTTACATTAAAACACAATTATTTATAGGACATGCAATTTTTTCGCTTTCAACCCCACCACGTATAGGCCAAAATCCCGCCTTATCGTACCATCTCCTTTGGCAGGGCCGTAGCCAGGATTTACTGACTAAGGGGCAAATAGGGGGTTCGCTTCAGTTTGAAAGGGGCATTTATATGAGAAAAATATATAATATTTTCGAAAGGGGGGTTCGCCCGAACCCAGAACCCCCCCTTTGGCTACGGGCCTGTTTGGGCACATTGATAAAGCCTCAGCAGCATGCAATCTACAAATGTGAAGGCCTGACATCAATCAGTTTGTCTCACGACATAGCTTTTCTTTGTAAAACCTTATTCCAAACTGAAAATAAAATCCGCCCGCCAGCCAGGCTGTGGTGATATATACATATATAAATGAAAGTTTATTTTAAATGGGCTTGAGGAACTATATCGAAGATGAATTCTTATCCTGTGCTAAGAGCGAATTGTACAAATATTTGCAAATATCTTTCTGGGTTCGAACCCCCATCGATCTGGATGAAAAGAAACAATGAAACGGGATTTACAGTAATTTTATAGTCGCGGAAGACCTGTTAACTTTCTTTTGTGTATTCCCAGGTCTCTTTCCGGAAATTCACGAGTCCCGAATGGTAGCGTGACGTCATTAGACGCGTCATTGGAGAAGCACGTGGACCCGGGAATTCTAAACGTAAACATGGACACACGTTCGTGGAACTCGTCGAAGAAACTGAACGCCATGGAATTTCACTTTCATCGGAAATCTTGTGTGAAGTGGATGCTTTCAAGTTGTACGATAGACGAAAATGACGTACCACATGGGAAGCAAGGCGGCGAACAGATGTATAAAAATAGACTCACAAAAACTGTTTCCGGAAAAACTGTTTGACGTCGCTGATGATGGCTATTTATTTCGCTGGACAGATAACGGTACGTGGCTTAGCGTTGTTGATGAAAAGTTGTTTGAGAACGAAGTTATGCGTCGGTACCCTGGATTTTTACAGATTCCATCCTTCCTAAATCTACGCCGACTTTTCCGGGAATATGGATTTGATTGGAGAGTAGACGATGAAACGTCTCAGTACGAATTTGCTCATCCGTGCTTCCAGAAGGGGAACCGGGAACTGCTCGATAGCATGAGAACACGTCGAAAAAGATCGGGTTCAAAGATGCCATCATCAGGGACCAAGAGAAAATCAGAAGGTAGAACCGCCACTCCAGTTACAAGGCGTACGAGGTCGAGTTATCGATCTCCGAAGGACGATGCAACCAGAAATGAAATTGAAACGGCCATCGCAACTATACAAGAGGACGATGTCAACTCCACTCCGAAAATATATCGGACGTCAATGGAGGCTTTGTCTCCCCACGCGAATGGTTACGCGGAATTCAATTCTCACCGATTTGACTATGATACTACCTTATCTTCATCACAGCACAGCAGTCCGGCTTCTGAGGAACACAGTTCAGGGAGAGGGAGGAGTCAGAGGAAAGACTTTTCCGATCTGATGGCAACTTTAATGAGAAATGAAATTGAAAATGAAGCCCAAGAAGACAAGCATATCCCTGCTGAAGTATGGACTCAGTCTAACGCCCCGGCCGGCCCAACTGCCGCCTTCGTGGGGGCCAAATCCTCAACAGTTCAAGATGGAAGTCACTCGTTTCGAAACATGGACCCGGCACAGTCCCCTTATAATTGGCATTGGGGGAACACGACACACGACCCCCAGCAGTATTACCGTTATAATCATGGCCTTAACTACAAATCAGGCGAGCCCCACAACCCCTTGGCACATGGGGCAGGTGACAGCACCAGTAGTGGCTCGGCAAATCAGGGCTACAACTCGCACATGACGACGCCATATTGGGGTTATCCTCCGCCATGGTACTACCATCCACCCCAATCTTACGAGAATTACTGGTACCCACCCCAGCAGGGGCATTACCCACCCCAGGACCAGCACCAGCTGATTGACAGTACCGCCCAAATGCCCGACTCTTGTTCTTCCAAGACCCAGTCAACTAAGACAGACTCGGTCACTAACAACGATAGCCTGGTAAAGGTTGCGGACAACCCTGTCTCAAATCAAACTGTCGCAGTGAAAAGCGAAGTTCCAACCCAGTAATAGATCAGAATATATAGAAACTTGCTATTTGCTGATATTTATCAAATATTGCGGGACAATGCAATAAGTAATACATTGCTGCTCAATGCAAACCAAGGATAAATTCTAATTAAAAAAAATATATATAAAAGTAAAAAAAATAAATAAAATAAAATAAAAATAATTTAAATATTTATAGTACAGTATGGTACTCATTTCATCTATTTGTGTTATATGTTAATATGCTATTTGTACAGAACGGAAAAGTTTCTGTTTTAAACTATACGAACGCCTACTGAATTGCATGAAATGACATTAAACTAAACAAAAATAATTTAAATATTTATAGTACGGTACTTATTATTTTATCTTTTTGTGTTATATGTTAATATGCTATTTGTACAGGTACAGAACGAAAAAAGATTCTGTTTTAAACTATACGAATGCCTACTGAATTGCATGAAATGACATGTTAAATTAAACTTTAATACTTTGAGTATAATATGGTTATTCTTAGTGGACGTCCCACTTGAGAACAAGACATAGTGCTGTTCCTGTGGGCAAGTAATGTAAATTTCACTTGGTTAAAGGGGATTGTGCACAATTATGATTCGTCCGCTTGAAGCAAATAGCTCATTCTATACTGAAGTCAATAGACATTACTCCCCACCCACCAAGGGCGTAGACAAGTTGTCAGATTTGGGGGGGGCTTGAGAGGGGGAGAGTCTGAGAGGGGGGTATCCCCCCTCGCAGCTTAAGATTTTTTTTTGAAACTGGATGGTAAATTGGCACTCTCTGGGAGCATCTGAGTAGTATGACGTTGTAACAACTGAACTTTGATTTATCCCAAAATGTCTCATAACAAAGACGATCACTGCAATGATATACAAGCTGAAGTGATCATTCAGTCTCAGGTTTGCACTATAATTCAAGTTAATCCTTAGACAATACTATCGTGCCCCGATAGCAGCGCGTGTCTGAGCACGTTTCGTCTCGGACGTTTCCGACGATATTTCTGGGACAATTTATCCGACAACATTGAAACTTCACACAGTAGATAAAAAAAAATACTAAATTTATTCCCCTCCAGTAGTTCTCAATAAATCGCGAAAACAAAAATTAGATGGGAAATTTGTGAGATATTTTTGACTTTTTACGTCAAGCTCGCATGTTTTAACAATGGCAGATCAAAGTTATCGTGGCCCCAAAATAACATGGTAGGTATCGGTGACTTTGGTCAGTTCTCAACAAATTTTAATGAAAGACAGAAATACAATTCGGGCTTTTTAGTTTATATACTGTGTGAAGTTTCAATGTTGTACGATAAATTTTCTCCGAAATATCACCAAAAACGTCTGGGATTTATTATCTGAGAAAGACAGTAGGTTTATTTCTAGGGTTTCTTTATGAAAAGTAGTTGAGAGTTTGTATATCTCTTGTTTTTGAATAAAGAAGTACTGGGATCTCAATTGAAAAACAAAATAAGTTTATAGTGAAAAAGTTACGAAAAATTCTCCTCATCGGAAGTTTTGATGTTTTTCGTCCAAATATAGGCGGCATTTGATTGGATTTGGAGCACACTATTCCATTCTCGATTGGAGCCCGAAATCGTCAATCTATGGCTTTGATCACTGATCAATTGCAATCTTATTTTAGGCCTAATGGTATGCACTGGCGGTGATAAGTTTACTTCTCCAGTAATAATTGAATAAGATACGTGATCTTATATGCTATGTTAGGTTTCTTTTTCTTTCTTTCTTTCCTTTTTTCGTTTGTTTGTTTGTTTTGTTCTTTTTTTTTGTTTTTTTGCCGGCCGTCAAAATTTGGGGGGGCTGAAGCCCCCCCAAGCCCCCCGTTGTCTACGCCCTTGCCCACTTATCCCAGAGGAAATAAATGCCATTTTCTAGCACTATACAAGGGAGGCTACTCTCAGTGTAATAGTCAATACTTTATGTCTCCATCTGTATGTGTTTCATATCACTGAATGCTTTTGATTGTTGTGTTTACAACATGGAACGTTATGATCATACATCTACATATTTAGTGGTACTATCAGGTGGTGTACAAGATAATATTAAAGAAATGGGTTCATTACATTGTAGTTATATTGGCCATCTATGAATTCTTGGTTATGTATGCTGAAATACAGTTTTCACATTATTGTTGGAATTAAAACGTTATAACTTGACTTTTCTTTCAGTCTTGGTCTTTTCGCGTAGAATTGGTCAATATACCCATGCTCAGAAATGTTTTTTTTTCAGTTGGGTTGCAAACATTTATTTCTTTGATTCTGCACAAAAGCTGTATTTCGTCGGCCTACAACCCAAGTTTACACTAACCCTAACAGGTATAAAAGTGATGTAAAACAGCATCGACGGACGTTTAAATTGGGCTTTTACCTGTTTTTGGATTTTCATATGCATTTTTAACATGGATTTTTAACTTTTACACCTTGAGTCAGTTTTACATTTACCTGTGAGGTTTTACAGTCTTGGGTATTTTTCTGTATGAAACTTTTTTATGGTTTGAAGAATTTGTTTTAGGTACTCACTTTCAAAAATGAAATCCATTATCGGCTTTTATGGAGAAAATTAGAAAAGCATCCAGCCAATTAGAGAGTTTGATCGTCTGTATTGCCAAGGCGATAGTGTTGGGCCCACTATCATTCTGCCCAAGCACATTGGCTCGTTACTGTCGTTAATTGTTTAATTAGACTGATTGGGGTGGGGGGGGGGGGGAGTAAAGAAAAGTCTTCCCCCTCAAAAGAAAAAGGAAAAAACCCCAGGAAAAATCAACCTAATGTGAGACCTGCACTATAGAGGCACTGGATGAACTGGCAGTACCCTGAGTAGTAATAAAACCACATCTTCGCATCTATTGGGGTTCTCTGGTGATGTCACTTCTGCGTCAAAGGACACTTCCGGGTCAAAGGTCATATCTGGGTCAAAAGTCACTTCCCGATCAAAGGTCACTTCCGGTGGTGATGTGGTCTCTTCCGGTACCGGGAAGAAGCATCCACGGAGAGAAAGGGGTCACCCATCCATGTAAATTCCCAGTCATGTCAATGTTAATGTCACTTCGTCTAAATCACTGGGAATCTTCTACAATGTTCGGTCATCTCAGGGATTGTCCTGAGTGGTAAGAGGAGAACCCATGGAATGTTCTAGATTGTTCTTTGTGGTGTGTGTATGGTGTGGATGGGATACAAAATACCTATAAAATGGGTGAAATATTCAATAAACATGACCCATATGTGCTGTACCATAAAATCAATACGAGTCTATGATCAGTGCGATCCCAGTATCAAGCTTTTGGTGTCAGGCGGTGAATGTTGTTCCGCAATTTCATAACTACTAAAATGGCAGCTCTTCTTCGGGAAATCCTTGTATGACATCGATCGTGCTGTCATCTATGCACTCTGTATGCAAGGAAGACAACTTGACGGGGTACGGTACATGTAAAACCATGTGATATAGGGCAGGTCTATGGGGAACCCACGTATGGACATTTGCGGTATGGGGCATGGCACCTTATTTTTTCTGTCTCATGCTGTAGAATACAATGGGAGAGGTCTTGCGGCCATGGGTTGACTTTCGCTGAAAAGTTCTGACTGCGCATGTGTAGTGCATAGGCAGGCCTGAGATGGACGTTTAGGGGTCGAGGTGGACCAATATTGGTCTCAATGGGTTGTGGGAGGTGTCATAGTAAAGCACTCATGTGGGAGCATCTGCCAGGATGGGTGTGTCGTGGAAACACTGTCCATCTGCATATGCACAGTAGAAAAAGGGAATTGTAATAGATGTGTTGGGATCGAGAGGGACCAATATCGGTCCAAATGGGTTGGTTGGTTGGTTGTTTGAAGTTTAATGTCGCACCTAACCTTATTGGTCACATGGCGACAATGACCCAAACAAACATACGCTAACAAACACCTAACCAAAACTACAAAAAAATTTGAATTTCGAATTTTGAAAATTAGGCTCTACAGACACTGATCACAATGGATCGTCAGAGAGCCTAGTTTGTTTGGCACTTCAATATACTTCCTGTGTCACGGTTCAAATGGGTCATGGGAGGTGTCCTATTGAAGCACTCATGAGGGAACATCCGATTGGATGGGTGTGTCATGAAAGTAAGGCTATGGCGCGCATGCGCAGTGAAAAGAGAGCATTGGAAGGGACGTTTTGGGGTAGAGATGGATCATCTGTGGCTCGCAGGAACTGGCCACCCTAATAGTCACTCTTAAGAATAGAAAAGCAGTTTACATCGGCTTGGCAACTTATTTTTGTCTGTTAAATTCCCCTTTCCAAAACTCATTTCCACAGTATTTTGCTAAGCTAATTATCTAGAAGTATTACTCATTTACATTAACCCTACCACACTTTCTGCGCTATCTCCAGAACGACAAAAAATGGAGAGCTGAAACTCTGAGACTTTATCATATTGGGGTCATTTTGAGCCTATTTGCATAACCCCCCCAAGCTGAGGATCATGGGTAAATTCAAGATGGCAGCCACGTGGGGTACCAGAAAAGTTATGTTTTTGTCTTAATATATTTCTTCACAATTTCTGCTTTTCCGTGATGAAAAAACTATTTTATTTCACATCACATTAATATTCTCTAATTTATCATGCAGTTTTTGTGGAGAAATTGCATAAATAAAAAATTCAAAAAATCGAAAAATTTGAAAATGACGTCACTGTGACGTCATCAAAGCGGCCATCTTGGAATTTTTTACACTTTCTGTTAGAGCTTGACCCAAGAGTAGTGTGTTAAGTTTCAGCTCCCTAGCTCAAAGGATAAGAAAAATAATTAGGGGGAGGGGGGGATGGGGCAAAAACTGCCGCTAACGGGATAGCTGTCCTTTAGCCTGAACATCCAAGCTCAATGCCATATCGTAACACCGTAATGCATTGTAGCTCAACGCTTCAACGGTCTGGTGAAATAGCTCAGAGGCTCTAGATATCCGATGGAATTGACAACGTGCATTGCAATGCCTTAACACCCGTCTCAATGCCTTATCTTAATGCCTCAATGCTCTTGTATTGTCAATCATCAATCACACGTGCATGCTTTGACCTTGATGAAAGTAACATCACCTCAGAAATGACGTCACCCCTGGAAGTGACGTCTCCACGTGAATGTGCAGTGCTCACCTCGTAGCACCGAAAGTGATGTCATCACGGAAGTGGTGTCATTGCAAGCATGTTCGCTCAACTGATGGTGCCACCTGGAGCTTGTAGCTATTCCACCAGGGTGTGAAGTGTTAAGCTACAATGTGTTAAGGCATATCAATAAGGCATTTTTTGAACCATTTTTCGAATTTTCCTACGAAGTAGGCTACAGATCGCAAATTGTCCGGTAATGAGTCAGTCCATCCGAATCCTTTCGTCGGCAAAATAAGGAGAACCGTTGACATTAGAACCTTGATTTTTGGCATGAACGTGCATTAGGGCATTGTTACCAGCAAGATCTGATCTGAAATAATTCTGATTAAAATTAGATTGATAATTAACACTTCAGTATATTGTTATAGACATATGTGAACTGTAGCCTTTAACGTGTATCCTATTTCACATTGGCCACATCAGGCTTGAGCCTTCAAATTCAGGTCAAATTACCCACAGCTAAAAATACCCTGTCCCACTGTACGCCACATGGCCCTATTACTGAGGTTAATCTTAACTACTGCATATACCCTCAAACAATCAGCGCTGTTTCCATAACTTAAATTGTTAAACCATATCATTGAAATAATATAGCAGAAAACATTGATGTGAGTTATGATATGTACACTATGACCAAAGACATGTTCATAATGTGCTAATCGGATAGTTAGGACAATCATTACTTTGCATCAGAGAGTGTGTGACTTGGATTCAAGGGTTAAGACTTTGGAGGGAAATACAATTTTGACAGCAGAAATATGACCCCGCCATTTGCTGATTAGAGCGATAAAACAGGGTAGGCTAAATGGACCCTTTTCAATGCAGTATTTCTTGGCATGGATGTGAAAATATGAGGACATACTTTGGGGTTTTTTTGTACCTCTTGAATATTGACTATATATCACACTTGGATATAATTTGAACAAAAAATTACATGTGTAAACAAAATATGTCTAAATTTCTCTTGTCATTTCAAATCTTGATCCATTTTGATTCCTTGATTAGGGGATACAGAATCACTGCCACGGAGTGTGCTGGTGTGTCACAGCAATGCAATTCCGATTCACACAACGAAGCTGAGGTGGTTTAAGGTTTATCAATGAAGAAAATCACCGATCAACCGCCATAGAATATAATGTGAAACAAGAAAACCGGAATAGAACATTCATCAGATTGCCGATACCCAAAATGTGTTCTCATATATCTAGATAACAACGTGATGTAGAGACGCTATTTATTCGTCTTTGTACCGGTTATGCTCAGGAGAATGACATAGAATCATTATTATATTGTGCAGAGAAGGTGTTGGTCTTGAGTTGAATTACCGTAAACTACATAAATGCTACCTTTCTACTATAGTACTATATATAAAAATTTGTTGTATTGTTGGGAAAATAATGCGATTCAAAAAAGTTGTTTTGATCCTGGACAAAGGCACTGAAAACCATTAAAGATATGTAAATGTATTTTCACACGTAAAGCTTGAAATCTACTGAACCTTAATTATTCAATCTGTTTCCTTTAATTAAAAAATTGTAAAATTAAATCGGCGATCGTTATTTATTTTGGAATGAAGGTGCATTAGGAGACTGTTACCAACAAGTTCTAAGCTGACCAACTTTTGATGAAAATTTCTGGTGATTTTTGATGAAAATCACTGGCGATTCTGACTTGGGCGGTGCCCATCTTAATATAGGCAGAATTTCAACTGATTTCCAAGAGTTCAGTTCGCGTTAGAGTCCTAATGCCTACTGTACTTCGTAGGTCCTGTGACGTTAGTCACACTGCTCATGTTTGAAGTTAAATGACAAAAACATCACTTTTCTGGTACAGCATGGTCACCATTTTGAATTTACCCATGATCCTCTGCTTGGGGGTTATGCAAAGCTCCCAATTTTTTGTCATACAAGGAAAAACACTGAAAAATGAAAAAAAAATTATCATTATTCTTCACTATATAAATGTTCTGTGAAATAAGACGTGTACCGGAAATAATTGATTCAATATATGTTGCAAAGAGTGGTTAGCACAATATATGAACGCTCCATCTCCTACATAAAATGGATTTTTCTCATAAACAATGTCAATAAGTTACGTATCAAGGAGGAATGATAGAGCAGTAAGCATATTCAGGTGACCTCTTCAGGTTGAATACTGATAGAAATACCAGTATATCTACTTCACTTGGATTAATTTGAATTATCTTGTCTGCTAGAATCTTTTTGAAAGTTGGTACCCCTAGCTCAGTTGAATGCAGATTTGCCAGCGCTTATCTTTCCTTGATTGTGATGTCACGTCAGACCAGCCGCCCGGAGAATGAATGTTACAAGTATTGACGACCGGCCAGGGGGTCTGACGGGACATCACAAACCAATGTCAGACAAGGGCCGATAAGCGATGCAGATTTCATTTCTGAAATCGGTCAGGCTTGAGCTAGATACCAACTTCGAAGCACTTTTCAAAAGCTTTCAGGAGACAAAATATTTCAAATAAAATCAAATGAAGTACTTAGGCTGATATTTCAATCATTAATGCACATGAAAATATAAGAAAGAAAATATGAAGAAACCTTTAAATAAATAATGACTTTGTAACTCGGAAGAGGAGCAAGAATGGTTATCACCAAAACTTGAAAAGAGAGTGGAAGAGGGGGCTGCATGTCTAATAATCTTCCCTCATATCCCTCCATGTTTTCATTATTAGAGGCTTAACCGTTGAGGTTCACAAAGGAATGGAGAGGTCTTTCTAAAGTTGCTGATATACACACAATTTTCAGCTCGGGATCCCAGTATCCAGAATGCCACTGGGATTTCAGTAGGACCCCATCTGGAATCCCCACCAAAGATCCCAGATCTCTGATAATAACGTGGTAGGGTCCTGGTCATTTCTTGTCAAGATCCTGTCTGTACCCCTTGCAGTGAGATCGTGACCTACCCTAAGTTTGATCAGGACACCCTAATAATAGTTCGGAAATCACCCGAACAATAAAAGATGGTGTACAGAATTAATGAAGGAATGACAGGAATAAAAGCATACAGCATCCAACAAATCACAATTATCAACTGTCATACAAATACATGTAAGAAACACGAGTTAAGCTGAATTTGTTTTTATTAGTGATCGAAAATTCTTACAATCTTCGGCACGGAAAATAATATCCGAGTACATACATTACATTGACTGAACAGACTAGAACATAAGATAAGAATGATAGACAATAAGATACACTATTACATTCACATATAAAATGGCGTGTGGAGTTTTAAAGGAAAGACTTATACCGTGAGACTAATCGACACAAGGGCGGTGCCATGATCACAGTAGTCATGATTGACACATCGAATAAGAACAGCACGGAAATTGGGGGCGATAAAATCTAAAGATGTTAAAATGTGAACAGGATGTTCTGATGTCGATACGTCTGTTTCCCCTTTTTTGTCTGAAAATAAAAGATACAGCATGCATAAATGCGGCCCTAAATACAATTTTTATTATGGTATAAAGCCAACCAATTAGTTACTGAGATAGTTTATACCGGAGTATATATAGCTTGTACTTCCTGCAAAATAACAAGTAAACCTACCCAACAGAAATAAAATATATCAGTCTATCAAAATATTGTTTAAACTTGCAAGTTCAATACGATCAGTTCTGACATATTATTAATAAGAAATTTGGAAACAAACCTCGGCAACACAGATGGTGAGACATTATTGGGTCAAAGAGATAAGATATAAATAGTGTCAAGGACACAGGCAAGAGTTTTTTCACAGATTAATTTATAGCCCACAGAGGTAGACATATATTAAGCGACATCACAAAAATAAATTATCTTCACGCATCAGAGATTGACACAAGAAATTAAAATATTATGGAAAATAAGAACACAACCCTGCATAAATTTTTTTTACCCTGAAGGGCTTCTACATGTATTCAGGATGTACATGAAACATTCATCATACTGTGATCGCAAACCAAATCTTTAATCAGAAATGATTGTAATAGGCTGTAAAACAGCAACGAGCTTTAGGATTGTCCTGCTATCGGAATTCGTCAGTGGTTATCTTCTGGCACCTTGTTCTTACTCTCAATAACATGGCCCATTATCTTAAATGTACCCATGGATAAGGAGACGCTTCATTGGTACCATATCTTATAGTAATTATACTATTATAAATCAATCACAGGAAGTGCATATTGGGGTAATCAAATTAGTAAGAACGGAAAGTGGATAAAATGATACAAAATAGGACCGCATACATGCAATTTGTTTCTCCTACATTTAAGGGGTGGTAAAATTTCCAGTGAGTGAGTGAGTATGTTTTAACGTCGCTTTCAACAATCTTTCAGTCAATCAAAAAATTTGAGGCAGAATTTTACATTGATCGAACATAGAATTACTAGAGCATTATAACCATACCAAAAACTTCAACTTCATTCGTTCCTGATTCTATAGTTGGACATTCATAGTACCTATTTCTTCTAATTTTTCAAACAGCATTTTCCATCTTTATGTCAACTGAGGCTAAATACTGTGGCATGGATATGTTATTTATCCCAAGAACTGCAAAGAGAGCTAGTGAAATTTGTAGAATGTTTGCAGAATTTCTCTCCACAGTAGCCTGAAGTTCAGTTTTGCCATCGGAATAATTAGAAGAAATAGGGTAGAGCAGTTACGGTTTGTTCCTATATTTCCAATTCCATAATCACAAAACTATATTAAGCTTGCAAAAGATATAATCTGTGTACATCTAGGATTATGTGGGTATGCGTGTACATCTAGGATTATGTGGGTCATGCTGCCTTAAAACAGTGTTCAATTTAAATACTGTGAATAAAGCGCTCTAGGATAATCTCAAAATTGCTTAATTATGCCCGTCTATGAAGAGAAAGACAAGGAAATGACAAGTGAAATGAAGCATGTAAGCAAGCATTATCTGATAAAACGATGGTTTTTTTCTCTTGTATCATATAGGCTTAATACATAATAGTAAAATACTTGTTACACAACATGGACATTGGAAATAAAAATAATCTTAGGCAACAATCTTGATAGCAACGCAAATTAATACGAGGATGGAACAGGATAATACTATATAGAACAAACCACGATCACAGGCCACCTCCTAAGATAGAATTTGGCAGACATTTGTAACAAGCACAAAAAACCACAGGCCTTACACCAGTCCCTTGATATATACACTCCCTTAAAGAAACTCCACGATTGGCTGGAAGTTTTTACTATTTTCTCAAGTCAAGCCAATGAAATTACTCAATTATAATTTGAATATTTGAATTGACCAATCAAATGGTTTGAAATTGTTAGAAATACTAACATGCAATTTAAGTTTCTATAATAATCCATGGCCACCCTTACAATGTGTTTCTGCAGTCTTGGGGTTGATACAAGACACAACAATCTGCCAGCTACTATAATGATAAAGCGATATATATTTCTGTCCTCCAACTACAGTGCAATATCAATGGACCAGTGTGAAGCTTTTCACATCTGTGATTTAATGAAGATTGAAGATTTACGTTCATACCTAGCTATTCTTATGTCATCAGATTGTAGCTAACAAACAGTCAGTGTAGGAACAATCAATCAGGTGTCGTTATGCAAGAGACAGAGTTATATAAAACTCACGAGATAAAATATCATCTCAATCCAGCATGTGCAAGTTCGTCTTACAGGAGAGGTCTATCTATAGCACCAGCAGCCTCGTAACTTACTCGGATGAAAACGACTGACGTCATCGTCATTATCCTAGCTCACTATTATTATCTTTCATCGGCTAACCCAATTTTAAAATATATTTTTAATACCAGTGATTTGTATCCAACTAACATCTCATGTCACATAAAGGTATTGCTGAAAAAAAATATAACTAAAATTCCGGTGAAATATTTTGCTTTTTACCTTGTCTGACAGGTTATCACAGTGACAGGACTATGAAGATCAGTGAAATATGGAACGTGAGAGTTGGTCGAGGCAATATGGGAGTATTATTAATAGTCACCATCTTTATATGATGGGTAAAACTGGGGAGTAAATACTGGACACAGCTAGCTCCAAATAACAGTATATAAACAAGAAAAACGTACAAATGCAATCGATTTGGAAAGACAAGAATATGGCAGCAATACATAACAATGAAAGACACAGAGCTGCTCCAAGCACACAAAATTTATTGGGGACGGTACCAGCTACATGCAATGGTCACATAAACGTTCATTCGTTTCACTATGATATAGGCAATCTTGGGTTCTTGGACACATATAAGAAATCATGTATGCGGTTACAAAAGCCGAAACTCTACATCAAGTCGAGTGTATATCCAGCAAAATCTCAATTTCGACAACGTAAACGTAATTAAGAAAGTTTACAGAGAAACAGGTCAGAGGTTGTGGTAACAAAGTGAGGCTGATCATGTTTTAATGTGTTGCAATGATACTACATTTCAAACACTGATATTGTCTGCGAGGGAATATGCCAACTGGTTTTATGTGCGCAGAGTGTCTTCTGCTATTCAGTTGAAGTTATATAAACATTACATGTATCAGCCAAGATTGCAAGAAACAGCTGATCTGCTGCAAGGGAATAGACCTCCATCAATAAATGAACATTCTTGTAATCAAACAATCAGTATATTGCTCCTCGACAATGGGAATTACAGTTGATATGATCCCCAGGGCAATCTTTGTGAAAAGTTACAGCGAAATTACATTCTAAATATAGTGGGATATTATGTGGTACTTCCAAAGCATGACACATGTCAGGACAACTCGACCCCATTCATTTTCAGATAGCCAAGTTTCTAGGAAGCTGAACACATGATATTTTTTCCAATAATACAGACCCATAGTAATAATCTAATTCAACAAATGCAGGACTGCAATTGGCCCACAGTGAAAATATAGGAGAAAATATAGAAGGACGCTTGGTTCAAGAAAGATAGATCAAAATGTTTTATAAAAAATTATTTTTGAAATGTATTTCCTCATTTCAGAGCATTGGTGAAAGTTTTCATGAGAAAAAGTCAAAATATTGGAAATATATAGGAGGTTCTGAGTGAAATATAGGAATTACAAAAAATATAAGAAATATAGGAGGCAGTTGCAGGCCTGCAAATGCACACTCCCAAAATGAAGATCTCGAACCATGCTTGAATTAGTCTGAATACCATAACTGACATTTCCTCCTACACGGATGTTTCAGGGTTAAGGTTTCAAATCACAATCTAGCATCCTGGTATTCTGTGGTGACAAGTTTCTCTGTAGCACAGTGATAATGCCCATTTAAAGGCCTAGCCCTAACATATGTCAGACAACTCTTCCTGGTAAAATATAACAATTCCTAGATATCTTTGTAGACACTTACAATACTTATTTATCATACTTAAGTGTTTGACATGGTTATCCTTATCACATTATTAATAATCTACAGTCTTCAGGAAACATCTCATTGAAGGTGAGCAAGTCCAGTGAAGCAAATACAATGAAAGCTAGCTTATACATTCATTTGTGAAGTATTAGAATATACGATGGTTGAACTGATAAAAAGCTGGACTCGGGGTTGATTAAATAGGACAATGTATGCTAGGAGTGATCAAGCCGATCTGTCTTGCAGAAACCATAATTATGCTATCATTATGGAAGTCCTAGGTTCATCATTGACGGAAACAACTTGATAGAGTAATGAATAACAAGGCAGCCTTTAACATTGCAACTTCAAATTCAAATAGAAGATCCATATACTACAAAAACTCCCTGCCATTTATTGTTTAATATATTCAGAATTGTAACTCTGCACTTTGCCCCATGATGACGCCCCTTCCTAAACCATATAGGCTTTTCTAGGTTGCCCCATAGACCTTTTTGGTGATCACCTGTAAATTGTCAGACAAATCTATTGGAGGACTGGGGTCGAACTTTTAATAATTTGGTTTTTTTTACTTTTACAGTGACCAATAATTTAGCATGTGTAATATTTCCTGAAATGAAATAATATTGAGTGAGGTTAATGAATTAATTTATTACGTAAGGCGTCAAATGGCGTCATCATGGACTAGGAAGGGGCGTCAAATGGCGTCACCGTGGGGTTATGGTTGTAAGCCTCCATGGGGCATAGAGTTAATGTATCATCAAATGATGAAACAGTCCTACACACATGAACACCAAGTTCAATAATTAAGGAGAAAACCTTAATTCACTTCTAAAACACCATGAACACTATATTCTTGAAATTCTGATCATCTAGTGCAACATTGCATGGAACTTGCTATTCTCTGTCAGGGTTAGATCTTGGTTTCCAGTCAGCGTCCATAAAAAGGGTTGAAAAAAGGTATGATATAAACGGACAAATTTTTGCACAAAATCAAATGATTTTATTTCAGAAAACATATCAGGAATTAACCAGAGGTGAAGTTGAAAGTAAACTGACAGTTGTTGTTGCAAGAATACACAAAAAATCACAATGTACATATATGGCAATACTATGGACTTTCTGACTTCTTGCAAGACTTGTGAGAAATTGAATTTCTTCAAATAAGGACCCTGTTTATTTCAAGTAAGAACTCTGCTTAAAAACCCCAGATCTGACCCGGTCAATACAATACACAATGTGGCAATAACATAAACACCATGGTGAGTATTTATCCGATATTACAATACCCTCAATGTCAGACAGTTTGCTGAAGATCAAACTATATAACAATAATTAGATACTTACATGGAATAGCTGTTATACTGACCATTTCATTAATAATTGAAGTTCATGTTAATTAACATTAAAAGTTTAATAAATACATTGATCACATGCAGAACGGGTGCACTGCAATATTGGCATAGACTCGAGAGCAATTAATGTCATCATGATGTAATGACATTTGTACAATACACATCATTTTGTACAACTGCAACCAGATTACAACAAGTCTTAAATCCAGGACATCAAAACTATACATTTCCATGGGAGAAACATATGCGAGTTAGCAGAGAGTGATGCTGTGTATAATATTTCTGACGAAGGGTCAGTCATTTCAAGTCCCCGGTCAGGCATGGCAAGCCCTTGGGTTAGGCATGCCAAGTCCTTGAGTCCGGCATGTCAAGTCCCTGGATCAGGCATGCCAAATCCCTAGGTCAGGCATGTCAAGCCCCTGGGTCAGGCATGTCAAACCCTGAGTCCGGCATGGCAAGCCCCTGGATCAGGCATGCCAAATCCCTAGGTCAGGCATGTCAAGCCCCTGGGTCAGGCATGTCAAAACCCTGAGTCGGGCATGTCAAAACCCGGAGTCCGGCATGTCAAGTCCCTGGATCAGGCATGCCAAATCCCTAGGTCAGGCATGTCGAGCCCCTGGGTCAGGCATGTCAAACCCCGAGTCCGGCATGGCAAGCCCCTGGATCAGGCATGCCAAATCCCTAGGTCAGGCATGTCAAGCCCCTGGGTCAGGCATGTCAAAACCCTGAGTCAGGCATGTCAAAACCCTGAGTCCGGCATGCCAAATCCCTAGGTCAGGCATGACAAGCCCCTGGGTCAGGCATATGTCAAACCCCTGGGTCAGGCATATGTCAAACCCCTGGGTCAGGCATGTCAAACCCCTGAGTCAGGCATGGAAAGCCCCTGGATCAGGCATGGCAAGTCTCTTGGAAAGGGATTGCGAGCCCCTGGAGCCAGGCATGGCAAGTCCCAGGATAATGCATGTCAAATCCCCGAGTCAGGCATGGCAAGTCTCTAAGGTCAGGGATGTCAAGTCTCTGGATCAGGCATGCCAAATCCCTACGTCAGGCATGTCAAGCCCCTGGGTCAGGCATGTCAAGCCCCTTGGTCAGATCCGTCTAAATTCTGTGTCCAGCATGTCAAACCCCAGGGTATGGCATGTCAAGCCCCTGGGTCTGGCATGACAAGCCCCAGGGTCATGTGTACCATGTTTTAAACATGTACAGAAGGAACATTTCCAATCTCTGGGGACAGTGTACATGTATAAACAATGTTCCATAACAATGAGGCATCCCCTCAGATTCAAATGCGTACAGTACTCTTCGGACTTTCTAACAAATATTGTTTAGTCAGTCGCACAAGTAATTGCATGTCACCGTGCTCCCGCATTACAACATTTGTAATAATCCATAATGGACACCAGCGAACAGACGAAAGCTAAGCAATATGTATCCACATTAACCGGAATAATACCCAAGCTAAGAGCAAGTCATATCAATGAAGGTGATTGGAATGGTGTACTTTGTACACGTATAATATATTTGGTTTCATACCAAGGTGGCTGGAATTTGTGACATAAAAAGCATGATAAGACAATACTTTTAAATCCTCTTGTACAATTACAAGCTGATGAACCAACGATCTCTTACTGGCAGTGCATTGTTTTAATATTTGAAGTCGACTAAAACTTGCATCTATATAGGTAAACTGGACAGCCAATACACAGGAACAGGTCAATATAGATTACTTTTTACCATTAATTTTCAGAAAGGAACACTTCAGCTGCAATTCACCGACATATGTCGTTGGTAAAACCTTGGAGCTGATAGAAATAATAGCGGACAAATCCTGTACTGTACATGTATATCTTCTTGACCTGAAACTTATCCATGTTGGTAAAAACTTAACACAGAAACAAATTACATCTATTTCATTGGTGAATCATGTATGGCAAATCACCCTAATAGAATTCAAGCAGTAAGTTGTAATAAATTTAAGAACTGGCATAAGGCGCATTCCAAACAGAGCGGCATGGTGCGCCGAGTTGGAACTCCTAGAAACTCCATGGCACACTTTTTCGAACTTGGCAGACAAAGGGTGGCTTATGCAAAGGGAGAATGGCATATGCCATTATAATTGGAACTCTAAATCCATCCAGATTAGAACACCAAATTGGGCACGGTGTATCTCATTTGGATAACCGACATATGCCACTCCTATGAAAGAACTCGTACCCTAATTTCAAGAAGCTCCCTCATCAGCCTAAAAAATCCTGTAAATAATGAAGAAATAATAGATTTTGGACCAAAATTTCTGATTCGACCCCCCCGATTTTATGGTGAAAAATTCACTTTCTGTGATTGAATTTTCAGAGCTG
Source organism: Hanleya hanleyi (assembly GCA_036873755.1). Classification (NCBI taxonomy): domain Eukaryota; kingdom Metazoa; phylum Mollusca; class Polyplacophora; order Lepidopleurida; family Hanleyidae; genus Hanleya; species Hanleya hanleyi. Next base: position 24,367 of record JAVTVY010036411.1, read on the forward strand.
CACGTGTTAATCAAATAGGCTGAAATATAGGTAACCCAGACCTTTCTATATCACTCAATATTGTTTGAAGACATGATTCTATGAAATAGGTTAATTAAGTCTGAGCATATGGTAATCCCTCTTATAATTCAATCACATTGAAGTGAAATTTCCCACCATAAAATATGGGGTTGATGTAATTTAAAATTTACCAAATGGTGTAGAATCATGCAGATACTCCATTAATTTTTGTTTGTTATTTCAATGATTTTAAGGGAGTAGAGGACGTTCATTTCTAGAGGTTGAATTTTTTTTTAAATTTCAGGATTTTTTCATCAGGTTAGGAGAAGATGATCCATGGAAAAAAAATAGGGGGTCACCATACTCGTTAAAAAAATATGATAGCCAAAAGCATGTATACCACTTAAAAGCCATAACACTGAATACATAGGGAAATTTGGATTTTTTCTTCTTTGATGCTCAATAAATCAAACTTCCCAAGGTCAAATTTTTCCCATTTTGCTATATAATACTAAACACATATAGTGCTTGTTAAATATGTAATAAAAACAGGGGGACACCATACTTTCTTAGAAAATATTAGCGGTATAATAGATAAACTGAGCCTTTTCAGTCCTATTTCCAGGAGGGGGTGGGGGTGGGGAATCGGGGTGGGTGTGGAGAATATTAATGAAGTTCCAATTATTAGCCATTCAGAAGTTTTCTTTTTGTTGAAAGTGAATAGGAGTGAATTTGGGGGTATTCCGGAGAAATAATTTTTAACCTATGAAGCACTTTGCACCCTCCAACCGTTGAATTTAAAATGCCAATTTTTTGGTCCGTCCCATCACACTATCGATCCACCAGTAGAACGCATAAATGGTTGTGTTGTGTCTTTTGTTGATTTTTATTCCATTTTGAGATGTCTGCGTACTTTTGTTAGGAAATTCAGCTTGTTTTGAAAAATCCGACAAATCACCATGTTGTAGCCCCATAAGAGCAGGGAAATGAACGTCCTCTACTCCCTTAAAGCGCGATCGATATTATTAGAACAGCCGGTTGAATTTTGCCCCTAAAATTGGGGGTGATTGAATTCTGATAGGGGTATTGAATTATTACAAGGATCATTTACTCTGGTCTGATGAGGGGTGTTCTTAGAAATGGGACAGAATAGTTCCTCATGGATGGTCATTAAGCCTGTAGAGATAAATCTACACAAATGTAAGTTGATGAGCATTGAAACTGATCACTTCTTGAGCCATCATCACTTTGTCAGGCCACAGAGTCCTCTGGAATACAGGTGTTTAGTTTTTTGCATAGAGATCTTACCTTGGACTGGCTTTTTTTCATCACAGTGTTCAGCCAATTGCAGGCTGTGATACATTCAGCCAATGGCATGCTATGAAACATGTACAGTCAGCCAAATGCAGGTTGTGATAAACATGTACATTTAGCCAATATGGTACCCATACATTCATAGCTGGTGTTTATAAATATTCAGCCAACTGCAAGCTGTGATACATTCAGCCAATGACAGACTGATACAAATACAAGTCAGTCTTTCAGATCATCATAGTTCTGACTGAATATCACAAAATTGGTTGAACCAGATCATTCCACGGAATAGTCATAATCTGGCATACAGGTTGCATCACATGAAGATAATTCATTTTTTGAAATGATATATACATGTATTCTGTGATACCATACTATTACGAAACTTTTAAATGCTTACAACTGTGAGTGGTACATACAAATGCACAGTTATCTTGGCAAGACTTCACTTTGCGGACCTCCATCCTTGTTTATGTTTGCTCTGCATTGAGCATTCAATAGCTAAAAATGCTTGCTGCATACAATAGACATATAGGGTAAAGCTTCATTCCCCGTAGACCCCAAAAATGGGCAACACAGCATTATTGCTAGATTCTCAGCATTAATAATGCTTGATTTTTAATACCCATGTTCATACATTATATTTACATTCATTAGTACATGTCGATTCATTCATGTCCATTCACATTTATAATTATGAATGAACCTCTGGGTATGCAGCACAGCCGGGTTACATTACTTGTACACCAATCTGATCCCATTTCTGTACCAGATATTATATACTTTATTAAAACTGCAATTCAAGTGTACAGTGTATATCTTAAAACAAAACAAAAATGGCGCAAAATTTCAGTTTCATTACACGAAGTAATCGGAGTGTAAAATACTGTTCATTGAATGAATACGATCACTTCCCAGAGAGCTACCCTGCGAAAACAGTTTCACTGGATTACAGACAAGAATATGTCTGTCAACAGTTTTATGGTCATCAGAACACCATAATAATATCATGTAGTTTTTCAGCATCTCGGTCTGATCTACATAAATTTCAGATGAAAAGTTACATATTTTACTCTTAAAAACCTTTTGTGTGCACACCAGTTGAACAGACATTCCGATATGGCAATGTTGTGAACAAGGATCTCTTGAGGTCATAGAGATCTGATAGCTGTGCGTTATGATGTCTGCCCTGGAGGTTTAACTGTCTTCCCGCCCACTCAGTGACTGTTCATGTCCAAGAGGCGCTGAGCCTCTCTCTGGCCGGTCAGCAGAGCACCATGGGTAGTGGAATAGAAGGACTTGTGTGTGGCCTCCCCAGCGAATAGGACCTGTGCCTGCGGTCACAAAAGAACAAAATGACACATATTAATGTATATGAACAGACATTCCACCTCTAGTTCTATCTAGCAACTCTGCAAGTTGATCGGTTCCATCCTTGATGAGTTCCATTCTACAAGTTGATCAGTCCCATCCTACAAGTTGATCGGTTCCATACATCCTTCATAATCGGTACCCAAGTCCAGATTTCTTGAGTCAAAACAAATATGGATACAAACAATCAATTTTATCACAGGGGATGGAATATATCAAATACGAGTATCTTTGGGAATGAGGTCATAAAGGTTTTTCAGAAAGCCTATTAATGAAACAGCAGATCATCGTACTGATGAATTTCTCTTCTGGTATGGCTTGACTTTGTCAGATGAACCATGAATTTGGCCGATAGTTCCTTCTTAAATCAGTGACCAGACACTTGTCTCCAGAAATCTGGTGAAAAACCACCATATTGGCTTGCACATCTGGTTGACAATCAACACCAAGTGCCTCTCCCAGTAAGAAGCCATTCAGTCTATCGTTCAAAATCTGTTGATCCCATTCTTTCTTGATCACAGGGTTATGGACCCGGATAATCAGTAACCGATGCTTTGAACTAAGCTTTGATCTTAGCTCACTGATCACCCTAAATTTGGCAGAATCAGCACAAAATTGCAGGTTGTACATGGTGTACATGCACAGAAACTTGTACGTCACCTGGGACAATAGAAAGAAGATTCACAATTTGATACACACAATTAAACACCAAAAAACATTATCTTGCAAAAAAATTCAGCTTACTGGGATAAATAGACTCTTTGTCTGATTAGAAAAGCTCCCCTAATTGGAAGCAGCCAAGCTCAAAGCAATTACAGACACACAGAGTGCTCCAGTGATGGACATTATCAACATGATCAAAGCTTGATCAACACAGGAAATGATGGATTCACCATGAGACAGGAAACCATTACTGGATAAGAATCTGATACATGTAGGTCTCCCACACAAAGCTGGCCTATGGTGATTAACTCCACTGGAAAGGATATCCAGGAGCTCTGAATCCAGGAATACGTTATTCTCTTCTTGTAAATGATCAATGATGGTAATAGGGTATTGCTACGATTATCACCATACAACCAACACCTGCCGGTTGTTAAATATAATTAATCTCTTGACCCATGCATATTCCGAGATTCCTGGCTAATCAACTTCATTGCTATTGTGGCTTTCATGGCATCCCATAATCCACTCTGCTGTGGGGAGAATTTGTGACATATGAAAACAGATTGGGTGTGATGAAAACGGTTCAATAAAATGAGGAACCGACAATGCCATGAACTTTAATATTTGGCTCACTCAGTGAAATAACATACCACCCTGGTCGATATGATTTGTTGTACTTGGACATACCCACATTGTAATGCCAGCTGGCATCATTATGTAAAGTGTATCATCCTTTGTTGACATCATGCTGGTGTCGTCAATCTAAATGTTGCATAACATCACAATATGACCTTGCAATGGATTGAAATGTATCCAAATGTAGCAACATCCCCCCCCCCCCAAAGTTATGCAATATCCACAGCCATGAAGTATTTTGCAGATAGAACATGAAAGAACACCAGAAGCTGATCAACTTGAAGTGTGTAACATTAGATTAAGATCATCTAACCACCAACACCATTAGACCCTTGCACAGTACACACGAAAGATGAGATGCGGTGTCAGCACACAGGGATCATGGGCAAGAATAATCTTGTACGTTTCATAATATTTGAACTCCAGCATCGGCTCATCGTCTGTGATACATCACTCGACTTTTGTTTTGAATCCATACTAATACGACACATTCACTATTACTGCGCATTTACGTCACATGTTATAAGTAGGGAGGCAAGAGACAATGCATTTTCTAGTCTAATCTACAATTTTAGGATACTGATTTCTACTTGATCACAGAACTCCCAGGCCAGGGTGACCATTAGTAAACATATACCAGTGCTACATTTGTTCAGAAAAAAGACAGATACATGTACATGTGTTATTGACTTCTCTAAGTGGTGCATGCAATGTTTCACAAGGGTTGTGAACAGAGGTCCAAATCCAGCCCTAACCATATACATGCTGTTGTTCTCCATTACCTAAATATACCAAGTCTCCTGCCACCAAATGTCTAGTAATACATGTAAATGTACAGCACACCATCAATGTACAGTATGGTGATCCTAAATGTTGTCCAGGTTAAATTCCCAGGGTTCAGGGCGTCTGATATCAAAATAGGGTATCTCAAAGAGCTCCTCCGACTCAGATCACCAGTCAATACTGGGGACAACAATGTGTCAAGACCCTGGGGGATTTGAACTCATGGGCAGCTGAAAGCCTGCATTACTCACCATTGATGGCAAAAGGTGACAACAATATAGCCCAATGGCAACAATTTTCGGATTCAAATTGTAAATGAAATTGACCCCCAGTCAACCAATCTTTAATTTCTGCACTTTCCCCTTCACAGCTGTCTGGGAAGTTCTTGTCTGCATTACATTCTTAAGGCAGCTTGTTGAATCAGCAGTGTCTATCAAATCAGCAATGACATGCAAGGTACATTGTAGGGTACAAAGAAAATGTCTGGTGACCATAGCCTTCTTGGCCATGACAAAATGTCTGTGGCAATTTCGTCCATTATGTCATTTTAATAGTCCATTTGGGAGCTTTAATACATACATGTAGCAATACCAAGCATACAACATGTGAGTATGGTGCTAGAATATCCCAATAGGGCAATATAGAGTTCCTAATTGGTAGATCTATATGTTCCAGACTAGATCAACTTGGGCACACTAACACCTACCATATCCTCACACAATTCCACAATCTAGGTTAGTTCAGCACTCCTGTATTCATGTGTATATGGAAGACAGTATGTTTGACCCATTTGTTCAATCTGTGTATGTGTATATGTAGGTCTGTACTTGTATATACACAGAAAGAGAGTTGAAGACTCATCCCTAGTTCAGTACTTGGCCTGGTCAACATGCCTGGTCATCGATCAAATGCCCTCCAGAATATTCTATCATCATATCATTATCGAGAGGACTATTTAAAAAACATACATGTATGTTGTGACTATATCGGAATAATTTATGAGGTACCAGTATCACAAATGTTCAAATTATATATAGTCATGTGATGCGAGTACTCTGGAATATACCAATTGTTGACAAATTTAAATTTAGAATCTACCCATTTTATTAACTCTGAATTTCAGAGGTTTGTTATTGGCCTACTTCACCATGTTCGAGTACAGAACACAGCCTACAACTGAAATTTTCATCATTTTATGTACGATCTATGTTTTAGACCTAAAACATAAACCCTGCCTCATAGAGTTGCTGTTGGACTGAAAGCATCAGGCACATGGTACCTATTTTTTAACATGAAGCTGCGCTATCCAAACCCCTCGGCTCTGAACCCCAGCTATTATAATAAGGGTGTCTCTACCAATTGATTGGCTTGTGGGAAGAAATATTTACCCATGGTTTTGTAAGTGTACTTTCTTTGAAAAAAAAAAAAGTTTTCCTCCCCTTAAATTAATTTGTTTCTTGAATAAATTGAAAGAGCTGTATCGATGTCTCACCAAAACAACAGTACACATGGCTAGATAAATACAGTACATGTATACTAAATGGCACATGTATGTCATTTCAAAACAGATTTGCAAGCATTCTTTGCATTGTCTAAGAGAATAAATGAATAAATCAGTCATCCAATCAATAAATAAATGTGATAGTATACTAACATGATAATAGAAATAATATGCAAACTTAACATAGGAATTAGTGGATTTTGTTAGACAAGGGGCATAACTCTGCAAAATACTTTCTGACACGACTCATTTTCGATAGGCATCTAGTTCAGGTCAAGAGAAACAACTGTATCACGTTAGGATGTTGTATATGGAACGGTTCTGAAATTATCACAACAACAAATCATAAATGGATTTTTATTTGTAACAAGAGCCCAAGGGGCTTCAATATACGCCCGTATATCTGGAATTACATTGGTTCAAATTTCAAGGTTGTTTAATAGCCTTGATTCCAATTGATCTAGCAATCCAGAGAAAGGTCTACAATTTTTTTGCGTATGAGAATGTAACATATATCACATCTTATATTGAATGATAAACTAAAATGAGCTTAACTCTTGGTAACTAGTTGACCTTGAAGCAAGAGCTGAGAGCTCACATATCCCACACTGAAATCGTCAATAGTCAAACACAAGAAAATAGTAGTTTTCCTGCAAATGCATTTCTTTCAGACGAGAGAATTTTTCATGAAGGAAGAAGAAAGGGATGAAGTAAACCACATTCTTGAGTTGATAAACAGGTATGAAGTTCATAAAGGACCCCTCTCCCCGTTAAATTAGTAAAAGTATGGTTTTTATTTCACAACAGTTTAACTAAATGTAGCTGTTTCAAACACGGGAGACTCCACAGGACAAATGCCATATACATATACTCTGAATATTCCAATCTAACACATATAAATCAGCTAAACACGATCCAGTTTTGGGGGACTGTGACCTTGACCTTTGACAAATTGATGTATGGCTCCTCTTCGCCATGCGAGTAAGGTATTTGATACCATTCCATACCATGAAACTAGAGATATCATGTAGACAACAAATGTTAATGGATGGATGGACAGAACGCAACATCGCATTACATGACCTCATCTTCGATAGGCATATGAAAAAATGTGACTTAATAATATCTGAGTTTGGAGTCACAGTGACCTTGACCTTTGACCTTGACCTAAATTTTGGTACACGACATCTTCCCGTCAATATATCAATGGACACAAAAAAATCATGATTTTTATGAATTTCATGATTTTGGGGGTCACAGTGACCTTGACATTCGGCCTTGACCTACATTTTACGTGGCACATCATGTCCCCCTAATGTATCTAGACACAAAAAAAGTACTTTTCAAAGATTCCTCGATTCTGGAGTCACAGTGACCTTGACCTAAATTTTGGTACATGACACACCCCGTAATTTCTCAATGGACACAAAAAATCATGATTTTTAACAATTTCCTGGTTTTGGGGTCACAGTGACCTTTGACCGTGACCGAATTTTTGGTATGCGAACTTCATTTCTGTATGCGAACTTCATTTCCCCCTATTGAATCCACTTACCAAAAATTAGTAGTTTTTAATGATTTCCTGAGTTTTAAATCACACTGACCTTTGACCTTGATTCTGGTGTAACAGTGGTCTTGACTATTGACCTGGATCTAAATTTTGGTGCATGACAAAATTGCTACCCGTATTTTCTCAATGGACTCAAGAAATCATGATTTTCAATAATTTCATGATTTTAGGTCACAGTGACCTTGACCTTGACCTACATTTTGTTATGTGACACATAGTGTCCCCTAATGTATCTACTGACACAAAATGTTATTTTTAATAATTTCCTAATTTTTGGGTCACAGTGACCTTTGACCTTCGACCTATATTTTGGTGTGGGACACTTCATTTCCCCCTATTGAATCCACTCACAAAAAATTAGAAATTTTTAATGATTTCCTGATTTTTCGGACACACTGACCTTTGACCTCTGACCTCGACCTACATTTGGTATGCAACACATCGTTCCCCCTAGGGCATCCACTCACCAAAAATTAGAACTGTAGATAGAAAACTGTCAAGGATCAGTGATTTCCTGATTTTAGGCAACAGTGACCTTTGACCTCTGACCTCGACCTCATTTTTGGTATGCGACACATCGTCTCCACCTAGCGTATCCACTCACAAAAAATTGCAACTGTGGATAGAAAACGATCACAGATATAGACCGGACACGAACACTTCGGTGATTTCCTGTTTTTTAGGCCAGTGACCTTTGACCTCTGACCTTGACCTTCATTTTGGTACGCGACACATCGTCTCCCCATAGGGTATCCAGTCACCAAAAATTAGAACTGTAGATAGAAAACTGTCCCAGATATAGACCGGACACGGGGGACGGACAGACGGACGGACAGACGGATGGACAGACAGACGGACGGAAACCGCCATCACATAATACGTCCGCCTTTTGGCGGGCGTATAAAAAGGGGCATAACTCTGCAAAATATTGTCCGAGATGACTCATTTTCGATAGGCTTCTGATTTACGTGAAGATAAATAGATGTAACAAGTTTGGTTGCCATGCATGAAACGGTTCTGTAGATATCGCGGTAACGGATTTTATTAGACAAGGGACATAACTCTGCAAAATACTTTCTGACACGACTCATTTTCGATAGGCATCTAGTTCAGGTCAAGAGAAACAACTGCATCACGTTAGGATGTTGTATATGGAACGGTTCTGAAATTATCACAATAAGAAATCATAAATGGATTTTTATTTGTAAAAAGGGGCATAACTCTGCAAAATATTGTCCGAGATGACTCATTTTCGATAGGCTTCTGATTTACGTGAAGATAAATAGATGTAACAAGTTTGGTTGCCATGCATGAAACGGTTCTGTAGATATCGCGGTAACGGATTTTATTAGACAAGGGGCATAACTCTGCGAAATACTTTCCGACACGACTCATTTTTGATAGGCACCTAGTTCAGGTCAAGAGAAACAACTGTATCACGTTAGGATGTTGTATATGGAACGGTTCTGAAATTATCACAATAACAAATCATAAATGGATTTTTATTTGTAAAAAGGGGCATAACTCTGCAAATTATTGTCCGAGATGACTCATTTTCGATAGGCTTCTGGTTTACGTGAAGATAAATAGATGTACCAAGTTTGGTTGCCATGCATGAAACGGTTCTGTAGATATCGCGGTAACGGACGGACGGACGTACGGACGTACGGACGTACAGACGTACGGACGTACGTACGGACAGCCGTACATGATGACGACAATACCCCTAGGCCAAATTTGGCCGAGGGGTAAAAACTACAGGTGCTCTGATAAGCGTGTATGAAATATATTTGGTGACCGGTATGATATATATGTACCACAATATTCCTCATACCAAGCTGAATATAAATATAATACTTATTTAGATGAACAATACTGAAATAAAGAATATAATTACAAAAACAAAGCTTCTAGGCATTGTCAACAGAAGTCAATAAAGAAAACAAACATTGTTGAAAGTCAGTTCTAAAAATAATGTAAAGTCTTAGCTACAATGTACAGATCATGCTGGACATGAAAATTATATTGAGATCTATTGTTTTTTTAAAGATTTGTTCATAGATCGATAAAAGTCACATGCAAATTGCAAGTGAAACTTATGCCAGTCCATCTGCACAAGTCTGGATAATCCGAGGGTTTACCTGGACCTTTTTGTTGATTCGGATGAGTTCACAGTCTCATACATTTCAACCCCAGTGGTTGTTTTGAATTAGCACGTCGGTATCTGAAGCCTGTATCTTTTCGCTTTGACTTGATGTAGATTTCAAAGGTTGTCTGGCCGGCAATGAAATTTAAACCAGTCAAAACTCAAACCTCACTGCGGATTGGCCTGATGAGCTACTTCAGCGCGCTTACTGATTGGTTCGGTTTAGTTGAAACCCACCGAGCTATTTATATCCAGAACTGCTATCCATAACTAACCAAGCCAGTGTATTGATCGTAACCTGTCGATTGATACACCACTGGCTTGCGAGGATGATGCCAGTCTAACAGATGATCTCACTTCTATTCTAGGACAAATAGCAGATGTGTGTCAAGAACAGCTTCATGTAATACCAAGCACTTGACGAGCCCCAGGACTGACAATAGAGAGTGGGAGGTTGAATAAATACATTAAACTGGTAAAACTTGTTCTGCCCACTAAGTACCGGTACTCAATACAATTTCCTTTCAGGTACATGTAACTTGCCTTAGACAAATCCTGTACTATTTTGGAATATCCTCCATGTCAAACCGACGTGAATTCCTCTTGACAAGCTTGATTGTGAGAATTACACTAAGGGACCATTCAAGCATTATGTACCCCCAAAAAATTGAATTTTTGACCCTCTCCCCCCCTACCATACGCAAAATTTAACCCAGCATACATAGGAAAAAATCCCGATTTTTAGACCCCCCCCTCCCTGCATACATATTATTTGAATACCTAAATATATGAAAAAATATGAAAATAAAATACTTTCGAATCTAATATTCATATCTAATGTAGTGTTAATTGTAGCACAGAATTTATAGTATTTTTAGGACTATTTCAACAGTGTGAGTTTTGTCTTTATTCGTTATTGGCTTCTGCTGACAATGCCTAGAAGCTTTGTTTCTGTAATTATACTCGTTAATTCACATTTTTTGAATAAAGAGGTACATGTATCATATCTACATTCAGCACAATACGAGTGCGTTATCTTGGTATATGATAATGGTCACCAACTTTGTTGCATATTCAGTTAAAGATGTAATCAGCCTCAAATCTGGGCAAAAATCGATGTCTCTCAAACTCAGCGAAAGTGACATATGTTACAACAGGTACAAAATGAGACACATTTGACCATAAAAAAACTAAACTTGTTTCTACCATTCACGAGAAAATAGAAGGAATTGATCTTTAAAAATAAACAGCATGGCATGCCTTTATTTTTTCCATGGCCGAGTCAACAAGCGTACACACGTGTGATGCATTCTACCAACGTATGATGTGCGACATTACCGAACCGTAGGCACGAGCCATGACGTTATCCCATGGCTGCAGCTGTGCAGCATTCAGATCCGTGAGCGTCGCTACGCGTCTCATATGTCACGCAGTGACGTCATTTTCCTCTCCGCGAACAACACACACTCAATGGCGAAGCTGAAAACCCGTCGAAGCGGGCAGAGTTTCAAATTTCTCTCACAAGATATTCTTGCATTCGTTGTATATGGCGATCCCACTATCATCAAATATAATACATATGATACTTTGGTAATCCTCCCCGATGAATGAACGCATGGAGGAGAGTTTACAAAATCCATCCATTTTGAGGCTGATTACATCTTTAACAGACCACTGGTTAGTTTTCAATAAAACAGAACATTAGGGATGACACTATATATTGTACATGTATGCTCGTTTATCAAATGTTTGAGTAGAAAAGTCAGGGTGGCTGATGTATCAGGTCATTTCAGGGCACGAATATTAGAGACTATATTTTTTCTCAAGATGCACTCAGCAGATTTACTACATGTAGGGTCTTCGACCTGAACTTGGCCCTATTACTGAACAAGAGCTGCCCCAGACAGTGTACATAAGCAGGGTGGTATTTATAACACAGGTTAATCTAGGTCAACCGTTGGCTTCTCTGACACATATATGATGTTCATTCTCTGTCTGACAGCAGCACTACACAGCTACACATGTATCACTGCCAACATGGCCATATTTGTACATCATAGCATGGAGACTACTATAATCTTATAGTAGTCTCCATGATCATAGCAAGGATAGAATCAGTATCACAACAAACAACAACCTTGATGTACAACAAGTCGACAACAACTGTTGTTTCAAAGATTATCCGGTCAATAATTTTGATACACATGATCACTAGTGCAACACTTTGTAATTGCTCAATTGATATCGAAATTGGATATATTGACAAAAAACAAAAAACAAAAAAAAACACACACACAAAGACGACCAACAAAGACTGATTTCAGTTCTTGGGCCAAAGGCATATTTGATGAACATTTAAAGGCTGCACATGAAGCCATTATTCATGTGTTTTTGTAATCTGCCTTCTCTGCTTTTTTCTCTCTTCACTGTTCAGACCCTGAGGCATATTATCCTACAGTGTCATACGATACATACCATGAATGTTAAACTTTTGACCAGTTCACTAATTAATGTATACATGCTAACATTACAACCAGCTGCAGACAGAGTGATTTCTGGCGTTGAATAATATGTCCAGGTGATCACACAAGCTGCAGAATGCTCAAATGTGCTAATTGTTTCTCTTACAAACAGGTGGGAATCCTACATAGTCAACTTTGAACTTTTGACTCCGGCTGCAATTGATGTAGCTATATACACTGCAAAACAGCAGGCCTTGCTTTTCTAAGGGAATCTAATTTCCATCAGCATTAGCTCAAAATTATTCACGGGAATCCAGTACGTTCTCATAAAATATTTAGCAATCTTTAAAGAATTGATACAATGTATATGTACATGTAGCTTTGGATCCCTGTACAGTTCTATTGCGAGAAACACTTTGGATTCTTGTAAATTTTCATGAAAAGAAACAACTGAACAGTGATAATAGATCTTTCCTGAAAGGGCTTTTAATTACACACACTGTTACTATCCTGTCAACCATCCATCACAAGTTTCACCTAAAAGATGAACATATGACAAGCTATGGTGCATACATGTATGTAGGCTTGCAAATCCCAAGAAGTCAAGCGGCCTTGGAGATTGCAAAACACAGCACATTTTCATTGTCATTGATTGACCTTAGCATGAGCACATGCATTTCTATAAGCCAGGGGTAGAATTTCGACGCGAATCCGGGAATCGACTCGCGTGAGGACTCGCCTGAAATGGAACTTGCGCGAATCCAGTTGGATTCGCGCAAGCAAAGCTTAGCTTAATCAGTGTGTTGTTCACTCAGAGAGATTTATTCTATATTTCACGGAAATTCAAGCCAAATATCTGACCTGTAATCAGTAAACTCCGAGATATCCTTTCACCTTGCAAAACGTGTACAGAAACGAACAATGGCGGTCTTCATATGTATGATGACGTAATGTGCTAACTAAACTTCGGAAACCTTTGCTCAATTATTTTTTGAGAGCCTCGAATACTCTATGTAATGGTTCCCGACTGTCGCCAAATAGGTCAAGTGTATTCTCCTTCACTCGGCTGCTGGTGCAAACCTACGTACGTTAAACCCAACAGGCGAAAACTGTCTATATGAAGGAATTGAATGCTAACAGGTGGTCTTCAGACGGAAAGTACACGAGGGTGAAAATGAAACCTGGGACATTTTGGATATCATTTAGCAGATGAATTTGATTCGGATTCATTCATAATTAGAATGACAGCACATCGGGCAAAGTAGAATCAAGCGGTAGGAATTTTATGGAAATAAAAAACGATCGTTTCTTCAGAGACTTTGCCTGCATGAGACCTGTCATGAACAAGAACAACGCAGTCTACCACTTTACGTTGGGAACACGCATTTCTTCAGAAGTCAGTTTATTTGAGGTCAAGATTTTACCTTGAACAGCATTGCACTTCTGTGACTCTTGAACTTTTGTTGGTAATTTTTATCTTTCACTGTAAAAACCGTCAACGTATGAAATGAAAATATGTGGGACAAAAATATCTGGAATTTCCATATTTTTTTAATGTTGTTGCGTATCTGATATAAATCCATGGCAAACTGTTAGGCCTAGTCTTTATATAAAGGGTCATTAATAATAATTCTTTGTTTTACTGCTTGCCAGGAAATGAGGCAGGTGACCAGATTTTATTGATTTTTTTTTTGGAAATGCAGACAGTTCCTTTTTTTTATGCAATACAAAGATACAAAAGAAATAAAATTCAGAGTATATATACTTACCACTTAGCAAAAATGTTTAGGTTGAATACTGCTCATCAATGGAGATAACCAATCACTCACCTGAACTAATTTAATGTGTGCTAACCACCCTTCTGAGAATAAATAAGGCGATTTCAATTTTTCCCATTGAGAAGTTTACATCTAGTTGCGCAGTAACCCGCACTGGTGAAAATGGCAAATGGTCACGAAATGCTGGGTGCAGGCAATTTGGATTCTCACAAACTGTGCCACAGGGAATCCAAAGTCCGCAAATTTAGATTCTTTGGATTCTCGCAAACTAAGCCACTGAGAATCCAACTGGATTCTTGCAAAATTTTGCGAAATTCTACCCCTGTAAGCCGATCATTCCCATGAAGCTTTCGTGTCTGTGCAGTAGTTCCCGTCATCTTTGTTCATAGAGTATGATCGTGAACTAAATGTGCAGCTTTAACACTCAAATAGATGTATTTCAAAACCAAAATGACAAGAATAAGTTACCGACTTGGAGAGTGCTATAAATCCATGACATCATCGTAACAAGGGTTATGTGTAACCCGGCAGCTCGCCGTTTTGGGTTTTGTCAATAACATGCAGCTTCGCATAAAGATCGAGCCCTTCAGGTTGCACATCACTGGCAATGACAATACATATTGTTATAAAAATTTGACTTCTTTGTCAGTGATGTTGAAGTTGGATTGAAAGATGAACTGAGCTTATACATGTCATTATGAATACATGTACAATTGAAATTTGGTCTGAGATGTGGCCAGTGGGTGTGAAATGCCTGGACAAATATGGTTCGTGCAAAAGCTTTAGGTTAAATCATGATGAGGAATGGGATTCGATACCAAAATTGAAGGAAATGGTGTCCTTCATTAAAGGCGACACAAAATTCCAAACCACCAGGGGCTCGGTACTGCGGGATTCCCCCCGCCGGTTATTTAATATTGTACTTCTGAAATGAAATAATGTCATTAAACTATTAGTAATTACTATAAAGGAATATATTGTAGTTGATTTGACGTGTTTGTGTAAAAACATTGTACACTGCATCTCCTACCTAATAGGTTAGTGCAGCTTCGCAAAAAGATCGAGCCCTTCAGGATGGCACATCATTTGAGGTTGCACATCATTGGCAATGCACATCATTTAAAATAATACATTTATTAAGAAATATGATTTCTATATTTAGTGCTGTTGAGGTTGGATTGAAGGAGGAACTATATTATATAACTACCAATCAAGATTACATTTTTTTCAAAAGTAAGCTTACACATCCCATTGCATAGACCTGATGAATACATGTTCATGTATAGTTAGGAACAATAGGTGTGCAATTTTGAGCACGTTCTTGGTGTAACTTTGTGTGATGATATGTGAACAAACAAAGCTAATAACAATGCAATAGTAGGAGTAAATCTATCATTTCCAGCATGCAATGGGACACTAGCACTGTGGTAAACCTTCACATTTGTATGCAAATAAAAGAATGCAATGACAACTGCAATGGGACACTAGTACTGTGGTAAACCTTCACATTTGTATGCAAATAAAAGAATGCAATGACAACTGTGTCCAATCATACTGTAACGCTCCATAATAATGTGCACTGGTAAAGACTGAGACATCACAAACTGATTCAAACTCGCTTTTAATTAATAATGTTAGTTAAATGTGTGGACACAGATATGGTTGTGCAAAAGCTTCAGGGTCAACGAGAATTTGATAGCAAAATTTAAGGAAATGGCATCCTTCATTTAAGGCGACACAAAATTAAAAACTAACAGGGGTTCGGTACTGCGGGATTCCCCCGCCAGTTATTTTGATATTGTACTTCTGAAATCAAATAATGTCATCAAACTATTAGTAAATACTATAAAGGAATATACTGTGATTTGGTATGTATGACTATATACAATGTACACTGCATCTCATGCCTAATAACAGGTTAGTATCACATATAAGAGATATAAAATTAGAAATTGAAATATGAGGGTATGGAGTTGGGCAATGCATTGAATGAGTGTAGCATGATGTTAGCTTCAGGAAAATGTGAGGATATGGGATCGGGCGAAGCTTAGTTTAGGTGATAGATGGTGGGGCACAGTACGCCGAGGGTGGGGACATGCTTCCATGGGTAGCGCATGGGTTGAATAAGTGTAGGATCATGTAAGTAAAGCTGTAGGAAAATATGATGGTATGGGGTCGGGCAATGCTTAGTTTAGAAGATATAGGGTGGGGCTCGGTGCCCCAGGGGTGGGGA
Organism: Hanleya hanleyi; assembly: GCA_036873755.1. Taxonomy (NCBI): domain Eukaryota; kingdom Metazoa; phylum Mollusca; class Polyplacophora; order Lepidopleurida; family Hanleyidae; genus Hanleya; species Hanleya hanleyi. Next base: position 40,827 of record JAVTVY010036411.1, read on the forward strand.
CATGCTCCCGGGGTTAGTGGATGGGTTGAATAAGTGTACAGGATGATTTGAGCTCCCAAACTATATGAGAGTATGGGGTCGGGCAAAGCTTACTTTAGGAGATATGGGGTGGGACTCGGTGCCCCAGGGATGGGGACCTGCTTCCCGAGGGTAGTGGACGGGTTGAATAAGTGTAGCATGATGTAAGCTCCTGGACTTTCAGAGTCCAAAAGAAGTCAAAATTATTCTAAGTCCATCCTAAAGATAAAAAGTTAACCGGACACCGACACCAACACCGCGATTTCCCCCTCTCTCTCCCAATACCTCGCCTACTTCGTATACGGCGAGCTAAAAAGGCTGAATCATTCAGACCCCAAACATTTGAGCGACTGTTTACTTGGATAGAATATGCCAGCTTGTGCCTGCATATCAGCCCAGTAAGCAGTAAAACAAATTATTATATTCAAGGGCATCGTTACTGGTGGGTCGTTGTGTGCGAACGACCACCTTCCAGTGCCAACTGTATGTTGTTCTCCTTTGTTGAACAACACAGTTCTGCGCTCTCTAATAAGTAAGCATAGGAAACTTATGAAATCCTGGCGACGCTAATGATATTTATTAGAGTCTTTCCCTATATAAACTGTAATGAGATCAAACTGCATATTCCATGGTCTCATGTGCATGTTGCCCGCTGAAACTAAATATTCCACCCCGCCATGAAATATACATCAAGGGGAGATAATTACAACAGAGGTCGCCACATTCTCATCATGCATACAGCAGATCACAGAGCAATTCATCGAGCTGATTTTAGTTGCAAAATACAGGAGGATAAAATATCCCCCCCCCTCTAATTGTAAGGAGGATCGTAATCAAGAACATTATAGGAGTCATCATCGAACAACTATATGTGCGTTGCGAAATATACACAACTGAGGCTGAATCAGTGGAATGTCTTGTGCATCACAAAATATGTTGCACACCATTGCTTATGTATGAAAACATAACTCAGTGGGATTGAATTCTTGCAAGATAAAAGATCCAACAATATTTTGCTTGAGAGATAATAGATCAGCATAGAATATTCACATCCTCCGGGCAACAAAACTGCATATTCCCCTCAAAGCAAGTCAATATTTTCATAATGTTTTGTCCAGTGCAGTCGCTCATGTTTGTAACATCTGTGAGAGCTGTTGATCACTATCCTGGATTTTGGTTTGTCAGGAGTAGTGCGAGAGCGCCAAGGGTGAACTCCACACTTGCCACGGTTTCGCACAAAGTGGCCCCTCCCTAATTTTATAATAAGGAAGGTCGCTTGATTTTGACAGCATGGGGATTCTTCTTACCTTTCTACTAACTGATATCTATAATATCACCCTTCTGGACGTAACCATTTTCCTACGAAGTAGGCTACAGATCGCAAATTGTCCGGTAATGAGTGAGTGAGTCAGTCCATCCGAATCCTTTCGTCGGCAAAATAAGGAGAACCGTTAACATTAGAACCTTGATTTTTGGCATGAACGTGCATTAGGGCATTGTTACCAGCAAGTTCTGAGCTGATCGAATTCTGATGAAAATTTAATTTATAATTAATTTTTTATTATTTATTGATGACTCGAGTGCACTGTTATGCCCATCGGGAACCCTTGACTGTACGCTTCACTGTGACTTTTAAGCGCCTGGGACTAACTTCGGCCGCCCAGCACTAAAGCAAAAAAAAAAAAAAAAATTATGCGCCCAGCACTCGAAAATATCAGTAACTTTAATGGTACTTGCCAAAATATGTCGGCATTATACGTTTCCAGGTAGCTCCGCCATGTTTTCCCTAATAGTCCACGCCACGCTTCCCGAGCTGTATATGCCACGATGCATGAAGGAAGCAAATCATTTTATCGGAGAATGGAGGTTGTTATTTCGTCTGCTGCGAAGTTTTACCGAGCCACGAGTATCACTTTACATGTACATGTATTTTATAAATCATTGTCAGAAGCGCCAAGCAACTTTGAAAAACTTCTTCTCACAGAAGCGGCAGGGTATTTGTTGGCTTTCGGTGGTCGTTGTTGTTGTTCTAAGACGTCAGCTTCCAAAATATATTTTAATTATATCTATATTAAAAGCACACATGCATGTGTGCGCTCGCTCGTACGTCGTAATCAGTCTATTAGATCTACATGTACTATGAGATATCTATAATATGGCTAGTTGAACAGTACACTTGAATCTAGTATTAAACTGGAGATTCTGGAGTAATCTATTTTTAGCCTCACTGTAATGTTGACACACATTCCGATGGTATCCGTTTTCACTCATTTGCTGGTCTTGGAATTCCGTTGAAGGCATATTATACTGCACGTTTTATATATCCAGCCTATACAACATTGCATAATTTCTTCAGTTCAGTCATTAGTTAAAAAATGTTCTACCTCAAAAAGAAATAAAAAATTACTGGATTTTATGAGAGAAATTACTAAATTTAAACACAACAATGACCCTATTATCTGTTATTACTGAAGAGATCAATAATAAAATCATCGTTGTGTTTTAAATTCAGTAACCTATAACCAGTTGTTTATTTTTTTCGTGTGTGCTTTATTGTTCATTGATTATTATTATGTACTCTCTTCAGATGAGGTACCTTGAAGTTGAATGCCAAATAAATATATCCATGGAGAATGGCTCTCTTTTGATTCTTGCATTCTAACAAATCTCTGATCTTGACCGTTCTCACTTCAAATTTGTGTTTCTTTTCCAGTTTCCGGTCTTATTTTGGGACTTGAAACATTTACTTCTCAACTGCTCTGACAGAGCACCATTCCCTACGCTAATTTGGAAAAAAAGGGGGGGGGGCCCCGCTCTCTCGGACTCTCCTCCCAACACCTCGTGCTGTACTGCTGGGCTGATCAGTGCCCATGGTAATAGAAACTGAGGGCGATAATAGTTGCTATGCTAACGACTCACCAGCGATGACATCTGGAAAAGTTAATAGTTCCCACTGTCAATTTAGAGATGCTACATGTATATAAATTCTCTCATGGTAGCACACAGGGCCCCCAAGTCATCTCTCGAGTACACACTTAAATTATATCAAACCCTATTTCGTAGGTCCTGTGACGTTAGTCACACTGCCATGTCTCCAAACGGGGATATAACAATTGCTTGTTGATCGCACCCACTCGCCACCACAGAGTTTAATAATCGTGTCCGGAATTGAATATCTGGCGGGCCAAAATCCGCACTTTTTCGGGAAGTGAAAATGATGATTCCTTTATGGCAATAAAATTTTACAACAAGAGCCCAAGGGGCTTCAATATACGCCCGTATATCTGAAATTAATTGGTTCAAATTTCAAGTTGTTTAATAGCCTTGATTCCAATTGATCTAGCAATCCAGAGAAAGGTCTACAATATTTTGCTTACGAGAATGTAACATATATCACATCTTATATTGAATGATAAACTAAAATGAGCTTAACTCTTGGTAACTAGTTGACCGTGAAGCAAGAGCTGAGAGCTCACATATCCCACACTGATATCGACAACAGTCAAACACAAGAAAATAATAGTTTTCCTGCAAATGGATTCCTTTCAGACGAGAGAATTTTTCATGAAGGAAGAAGAAAGTGATGAAGTAAACCTATGTTCTTGAGTTAATAAACACGTGTGAAGTTCATAAAGGATTCCTCTCCCCGTTAAATTAGTAAATGTATGCTTTTTATTTCACAACAGTTTAACTAAATGAAGCGTTTCAAACATGGGAGACAACTTTACAGGGCAATACCATATAAATGCAGGGGAAAGAACTTCGAATATTCCAACAATATTCCAACACATTTAGTCAGCTAAGCTTGATTCAGTTTTGGGGGACTGCAACCTAGACCTTTGACAAATTGATGTCATATGTATGGCTCCACTTAATTGCCATGCGAGTAAGGTATACTCAAAGTTTGGTACCAATTCATACCTTAAAACTAGAGCTATCGCATGGACAACATGAATTGTAGGCAAGCACCTAAAAGGTGCGTGGACCCCCTCAGCCTGTTTTTTTTCAGTCAAGTAGGATCAGGGCTGCATCTAGAGCCAACTTAGTTTCGGAAAACATATGGGCGCCCAAAACTCAAATGAAACAAAAATGAAAGTGTTGTTGTTCAATTTGAAAGGATTTCTGACGGAAATACTAGAAAAAGCCTCTGGGACCCTCAATATCGATCCGATTGCATAGCTGGGAATTGAATTTCATGTTAATAAACCTCTGTTTTGTGAGTGATCACAGGCTATTTGCGCCGAAATTCACTTTAAAAAATTGGACCCTCAATAATGAATTACGAAAAGGAACTGGGAGTTTGGGATCGGAACCTGCAAAAAATCCCTGGACACCGTATAAAAGAGACATAGGTTTCATGCGAGTGGTGTGCTGGGATTACAGCATGCAAGAAAGTGTAGCTTTATCAGTGGCAATTTATGCATTGCACAAGTGTGATTTCAAGTAAACACACTGATTGACACAGGCCCACCCTTATCATTTTGGGGGGGAGGGGCATAAACTTCAGGTATACAAACTGGTTCAAAATTGCCCAGAGTCAGGCTAAAAATGGGCTCACCTAATCACTCATTTTAAATAATTTCCAATGTACAGTAACATGTTTGGTGACAAAAATTGATAAAATTGTTGTACCAGTTAAATGTGTGGACACAAATATGGTTCATGCAAACGTTTTAGGATAAAACATATGATGTAGAATAGAATGATTTAAAGGTGAAATGCAAAGGCTTTGATATTTCCCTATTTATATTCTTCGCGGGCTAGTTAATGATGGAAATATCAGCCCAAATACTCTGTTTGGTTTTATTTGAAGTATTTTGTCTCCTGGTAGCTTTTGAAAAGTGCTTCAAAATTGGCATCTCAAGCCCGGCCGATTTCAGAAATTAAATCCGCATCGCTTATCTGCCCTTGTTTGACGTTCGTTTGTGAAGTCACATCAGACCATCTGGCCGGGCGTCAATACTTGTAACGTTCAGTCTCTGGGCGGCTGGTCTGACGTGACGTCACAATCAAGGAAAGATAAGCGATGACGTTTTGCAAATCTGAATTCAGCTGTGCTAGGGGTACCAATTTTTAAAAAGATTCTAGCAAACAAGATAATTCAAATTAAACCAAGTAAAGTAGATAGACTGGTATTTCTATCATTATTCAACCTATATAAAATGTGAAAAGGAGAATCTAAAAACCTTTGCAGTTCACCTTTAATAGCAAAATTAAAGAAAAATGGTGTCCTTCATTCAATGAGAATCTTTCTTGTATCAGGGAACCTTCAAAATTCACAATGAAACATGCAACCAAGGGTTCCCGATGGGCCTAGATAACAGTGCAAAAAGCTAAGCCATCGGACGGACGGACGGACGTACGTACATGGCAACGACAAGATGTTAATGGATGAATGGACATAATGCAACATCGCATTACACGACCTCATCTTCAACAGGCATAAGAAAATGTGACTTTTAATGATAATGATTTCTTGATTTTGGGGTCACCTTGACCTTGACCTAAATTTTGGTACATGACAAACCGTCTCCCCTCAATTTCTCAATGGACACAAAAAAATCATGATTTTTAACAATTTCACGATTTTGGGGTCACAGTGACCTTGACCTTTGACCTTGACCTACATTTTGGTATGTGACACATTGTGTCCCTCTAATGTATCTACGGACACAAAAAACGTTATTTCTAAAAAATTCCTAATTTTGGGGTCAGTGACCTTTGACCTTGACCTAATTTTTGGTATGCATCACTTCATTTCCGCCTATTAAATCCACTCACAAAAAATTAGAAATTTTTAATGATTTCCTGATTTTTCGATCACACTGACCTTTGACCTCTGACCTTGACCTACATTTAATATGCAACACATCGTCCCTCCCCTAGGGCATCCACTCACCAAATATTAGAACTCTAGATAAACATGAAGCTGCGCTATCCAAACCCCTCGGCTCTGAACCCCAGCTATTATAATAAGGGTGTCTCTACCAATTGATTGGCTTGTGGGAAGAAATATTTACCCATGGTATTGTAAGTGTACTTTCCTTGAAAAAAAAAAAGTTTTCCTCCCCTTAAATTAATTTGTTTCTTGAACAAATTGAAAGAGCTGTATCGATGTCTCACCAAAACAACTACACATGGCTAGATAAATACAGTACATGTATACTAAATGGCACATGTATGTCATTTTCAAAACAGATTTGCAAGCATTCTTTGCATTGTCTAAGAGAATAAATGAATAAATCAGTCATCCAATCAATAAATAAATGTGATAGTATACTAACATGATAATAGAGTGGATTTTGTTAGATAAGGGGCATAACTCTGCAAAATACTTTCTGACACGACGCATTTTCGATAGGCATCTAGTTCAGGTCAAGAGAAACAACTGTATCACGTTAGGATGTTGTATATGGAACGGTTCTGAAATTATCACAACAACAAATCATAAATGGATTTTTATTTGTAAAAAGGGGCATAACTCTGCAAAATATTGTCCGAGATGACTCATTTTCGATAGGCTTCTGATTTACGTGAAGATAAATAGATGTAACAAGTTTGGTTGCCATGCATGAAATGGTTCTGTAGATATCGCGGTAACGGATTTTATTAGACAAGGGGCATAACTCTGCAAAATACTTTCTGACACGACGCATTTTCGATAGGCATCTAGTTCAGGTCAAGAGAAACAACTAAATCACGTTAGGATGATGTATATGGAACGGTTCTGAAATTATCACAATAACAAATCATAAATGGATTTTTATTTGTAAAAAGGGGCATAACTCTGCAAAATATTGTCCGAGATGACTCATTTTCGATAGGCTTCTGATTTACGTGAAGATAAATAGATGTAACAAGTTTGGTTGCCATGCATGAAACGGTTCTGTAGATATCGCGGTAACGGATTTTATTAGACAAGGGGCATAACTCTGCAAAATACTTTCCGACACGACTCATTTTTGATAGGCACCTAGTTCAGGTCAAGAGAAACAACTGTATCACGTAATGATGTTGTATATGGAACGGTTCTGAAATGATCACAATAACAAATCATAAATGGATTTTTATTTGTAAAAAGGGGCATAACTCTGTCCGAGATGACTCATTTTCGATAGGCTTCTGATTTACGTGAAGATAAATAGATGTACCAAGTTTGGTTGCCATGCATGAAACGGTTCTGTAGATATCGCGGTAACGGACGGACGGACGTACGGACGTACAGACGTACGGACGTACGTACGTACGGACAGCCGTACATGATGACGACAATACCCTTCGGCCAAATTTGGCCGAGGGGTAAAAACTGTCAACGATCAATGATTTCCTGATTTTTGGCAACAGTGACCTTTGACCTCTGACCTCGACCTCAATTTTGGTACGCGACACATCGTCTCCACCTGTCATATCCACTCACAAAAAACTGCAACTGTGGATAGAAAACGTTCACAGATATAGACCGGACACGAACACTTCAGTGATTTCCTGTTTTTTAGGCCCGTGACCTTTGACCTGTGACCTCGACCTTCATTTTGGTACGCGACACATCGTCTCCCCGTAGGGTATCCACTCACCAAAAATTGGAACTGTAAATAGACATGAAGCTGCGCTATCCAAACCCCTCGGCTCTGAACCCCAGCTATTATAATAAGGGTGTCTCTACCAATTGATTGGCTTGTGGGAAGAAATATTTACCCATGGTATTGTAAGTGTACTTTCTTTGAAAAAAAAAAAAGTTTTCCTCCCCTTAAATTAATTTGTTTCTTGAATAAATTGAAAGAGCTGTATCGATGTCTCACCAAAACAACAGTACACATGGCTAGATAAATACAGTACATGTATACTAAATGGCACATGTATGTCATTTCAAAACAGATTTGCAAGCATTCTTTGCATTGTCTAAGAGAATAAATGAATAAATCAGTCATCAAATCAATAAATAAATGTGATAGTATACTAACATGATAATAGAAATAATATGCAAACTTAACATAGGAATTAGTGGATTTTGTTAGACAAGGGGCATAACTCTGCAAAATACTTTCTGACATGACTCATTTTCGATAGGCATCTAGTTCAGGTCAAGAGAAACAACTGTATCACGTTAGGATGTTGTATATGGAACGGTTCTGAAATTATCACAACAACAAATCATAAATGGATTTTTATTTGTAAAAAGGGGCATAACTCTGCAAAATATTGTCCGAGATGACTCATTTTCGATAGGCTTCTGATTTACGTGAAGATAAATAGATGTAACAAGTTTGGTTGCCATGCATGAAACGGTTCTGTAGATATCGCGGTAACGGATTTTATTAGACAAGGGACATAACTCTGCAAAATACTTTCTGACACGACTCATTTTCGATAGGCATCTAGTTCAGGTCAAGAGAAACAACTGTATCACGTTAGGATGTTGTATATGGAACGGTTCTGAAATTATCACAATAAGAAATCATAAATGGATTTTTATTTGTAAAAAGGGGCATAACTCTGCAAAATATTGTCTGAGATGACTCATTTTCGATAGGCTTCTGATTTACGTGAAGATAAATAGATGTAACAAGTTTGGTTGCCATGCATGAAACGGTTCTGTAGATATCGCGGTAACGGATTTTATTAGACAAGGGGCATAACTCTGCGAAATACTTTCCGACACGACTCATTTTTGATAGGCACCTAGTTCAGGTCAAGAGAAACAACTGTATCACGTTAGGATGTTGTATATGGAACGGTTCTGAAATTATCACAATAACAAATCATAAATGGATTTTTATTTGTAAAAAGGGGCATAACTCTGCAAAATATTGTCCGAGATGACTCATTTTCGATAGGCTTCTGACTTACGTGAAGATAAATAGATGTACCAAGTTTGGTTGCCATGCATGAAACGGTTCTGTAGATATCGCGGTAACGGACGGACGGACGTACGGACGTACAGACGTACGGACGTACGGACAGCCGTACATGATGACGACAATACCCCTAGGCCAAATTTGGCCGAGGGGTAAAAACTGTTCCAGATATAGACCGGACACGGGGGACGGACAGACGGACGGAAACCGCCATCACATAATACGTCCGCCTTTTGGGCGGGCGTATAAAAAACGAGTAGGTCGACCCCGTTTTTTTCGCCATTTTAAATTGTCCTTTGGACGGGAAACACTTTAACATACATAAAAGGAAAATCATTTCATATGTTTTCTCTGGGTTGCGGGTAGAAATTGACACATTTTCATCTATTTTATGGAGTTTTCCAGAAAAGTTGAAGGTTTAAGGAGGATTGCACGAATTTCTTTTTCAATTTCAATAGCTCACAAGTCTCCTCAAATAATGGCACGAGCGTACCCATTTAGACAATATATAGGCCTACTTAACAGGGTTTTTGTTAAGATTTTACATCTATTTATGGCCGAAGATCCGTTTTTAGCCGCACATCATTTAGGTGTGGAATGCACCCCAATGTAACTCTACACTGCATTTCTAGATTCCGGGAAAATGATCAACAGCTCTCCTGGAGAAATATTCAGGAGAATGATGGAGAGAGAAAATGGCCACTCTTCTTAAAACCAAGAGAATGTAGTGAGTAGTAGAAATCGAATAAGTGACCAAGAGAATGTAGTGAGTAGTAGAAATCGAAAAGTGGTTTGCCAACTGAAAGAGCTGGTTCATGAGGAATGGACATTCACAATGTAAGACAGTTTTAATCCATGTGATCCACATCTTCCAGATGAATGGCTGCAGTGGTAACATTTATGTATGTACACCATGTCATCAGCGAAAAACAGATAGTATAATCTACATTCTGCAATGTAGGATATAGTTTATAGCTGCACTGACATGACTGATATTTCCCCAAGCATGCAACATTTTCCCAAGGCCACACTTACAGGATATCAAACAGGGCAAAAACATCTGGTTTTTATGGCACTCAATTTCCACAATATTGTGATGGTTGTTTTGAGAGTAGGCTATGCACAGTGAAACCTGTCTAATCCCCTGTCTAGATATTCATGGATACATGTATAATGTACAATGATAATGATGTATCTTATTCTTCACTGACATGCAACATTGCATGACTAACCCAAAATGGCACCAAACATCTCTCAAATATGTTCAGAAACTATATGTGAACAGAATTTCAAACAAAAGACAACAACAGTTGAGAGGCGGACAGACATACATCGTGATCGCAATCACAATATATGGTCTGTTTACGGGAATATAAAGTTACATGTAGCAGATGGATTATGAACAGAGAGATGAATGGAACATGACAACAACAATGCCCTCAAGAGCTCATTTTTTTTCAAACAGTTGAAGGTCATAAACAAAATTCCGAATTAGAGTGTGCAATATAGTGTAACATGTTGCCACACAATCTATTTACATACAGGGTCTGAAATATAAGCATACTCCCAATAATCAGTCATTGCATCCTCCCAATGATCAGTCATTTTACAGAATTTGATCAGACATAATTGTTGAACACATGCAGGATAAGCAATTTTGATCAGACAAGACCAAATTTTGATCAGATATCTGTCTGCTATTTTGAACCTTGTACATCTACTTTTTGTAGTTATTGAGATTAAAATGATATACATTGATGCACAGCTACATGTAGATCATTCCCTTCAGTAGTTCCAGTGGTAGAGGCAAAGTTCTGACCACACCATCTTTTGGAGTGTTTGGAAGGTCCTAATTTTCTTAATCCAGGGTACCCTATCTGTTGTTTCACATCTGTAGAACTATCTGTTAAACTATGGATGTTTGCTCTTTTAAGTAGACAGAAAAGAAAATATACACTGATTAGAGTTTTTTGAGGATCCAGTTTTGAATAACTTTTTTATTTTTTGTCCCTATTCACCTCCATGTCCCTATTCACCCCAGTTCTTTTCATGCAACTGATAAAATATCACATACATGTATTATGTACATGTACTTCCCTTCTGTCAAGCCCCCTCTGACATTATTGGTCCAATTCTGGCATCACTCAGTAGCCAATCACGCTTGTCTATTCAATAATAGACAATTATCACCAGGTCACCGTCATCCCCACTTATTCTTCTCCATCCAGTCAACCCCACTTATCCTTGCCCATTTACTTTATGTGATTATATCAGCTGATCCTTCAATTCCACCCTCCTTGCCCTGTACCTTTCACAATTTTACAGTACACGATTCATATCCTCCAGCACCCAACATGTTTCACACTTTTTCTCTTCCAATTCTCTTTTCATACTACTCCTCGTGGTCAACTACCCTGTCCTAGACTTCACCAACCAAGAGAAATCACCGTTCCAGTCTAAATATCCCTCTTCCCAGGAACTGTCTTTCCTTCTAAATATGGCCAAAGATGACCCACTCTAATGGCAACCATTTCTTCCTTTCTCTCTCACAATAAATCTTGGTCTCGTTTAGTTTAACATACTATGTGCGATCATTTCTTCTTCCTTGAACCACCCTGTCTGTTTGTCTAGTAAACGATATCTTCCTTAACATGGCTAAAACAAGATTTGATGCAAGGATGCTTTATTCTGACCAATATTTACTCTGTGAAATCATAATATATTATACATGTTGTACCTTTTCATCTGGATCAGCGTGCAGTGGTTCACCGAGTATATCTATATCAGTGGCTGTTGAACCTACGGCCACGTAACTGTATGCTCCACGGGTGAAGCTGTTACTTCCCCAGGTTGTCCTGTAAAAGATTAAATTAAAACAATTGGTCAAAGGTCACAATGGATTGAGTGCAATATGTAATATGATAACGTACTGAATCACCTAGCCTTATTTGCAGGTACATTATTTGAACCCCGAGGCAGAGAGGGACTGTTTGTTTACAAAGTACTTTCTGTGTATTCAAGGACCCATCCCAATATAACCACAAAAGTCACAGTTCACACTTGACTTGAGTATTAAATAGCCTGAATATGATCAGAAAAAAAATAAACAGTACAAAAACTATACCCCACCAGGAGGTAACTTTGAAACGAGTTTGTGGAAAGTGTACTTGAATCACCTCTGCACATCACAGACACGCCCAGGTCACCAAAAAAATAAATAAAAATTCAGTTTCTAAGGTGTTCCAGTGTATGGATGCTTAGTGGGATTTCTCCGCATAGGACAGTTTTAATAGTTGTTTAGCTGAAGAATAAACACAATCTATGGAATGAGTGAAGTGATTTATAAACAGTTATGCAGAGAACAACCAACCTAATGTACAGAAATCTCATGTAAGAGACAACAAACCCTGCTCATCAGAATGTTCCAGCAATATCATACACATGTCATTCTAGTACAAACCTACATAGTACATGTAGGGCCTACTTGTCCTGTCTGCCTGCCAACATTGGTACAGGTATGAAGTCGGGTGGGGAGTGAATGTCACACTAGAGGTTATTTCACTCATCTGGTGACAGCCAGTTTTAGAGGTGGAGGAAGTCGGAGTACCCGGAGAGAACCACCGCCCGTCGGCAAGTAACTGGCAAACTGCCATACATGTTGTACATGTAGGTAATGGAATACCATCAATTATGACCACACAATACCCTGTGGTCACGAACCAAACAGTACTGAACAGTTCCGGTCTTGATATGAAGTACCGATACTGTAAATGTACAAATACTGCACAATAACTGGACAGTATCGGTACCGAAGGCCCGTTTTAAGGGTTCACAACCGACATAGAGGTATTTGTTGTGTAATAATTTACCGCTGGGACGTCTTTCATCCCGAGTCAAAACCCCGAGATTGCGCAGCAATCGAGGGGTTATGACGAGGGATGAAAGACGTCCCAGCGGTAAATTATTACACAACAAATGCCGATACGAAGGTTTTGAATCCAATTCTAACCAGGAGATATATTTGAATGTAGAAATAATCAACAAATGCGCAAAACTGATTCTCTCTGAGCGCGGCTGGTACATTTTACCCCCGCCGCAAATACAAGCAGTGTTGCTTGGCTTGCCATAAAAATATATCGTGCAAAACAACTCAGTGATTCTTTCAGTGCAGAGAAATAAAATATTTTATTGATTTTTTATTGATTTTTTATACATATTTCTTGCCCAAGATTAACCACAGAAATATGAGAACTAATGAGCTGGAGGTGGTATTCCCCAGCGTGTATAGAAGTTGACCTACATGTCACGTGCTTGCCATGGATACAGTACCGGGACAGTGACATTTCCAACACGCGCAGGCTCGCGTTTGTCTGCATTTGTGGGCGAAGGGCTAAGAAGAACGAAGTTATATTATATATTTTTTCTCATACAGACAAGCGGGCACTTTAGGGCTGGAAATGGAATGGTTCAGATATCGAGTGCCTTTGCGCTCATTCAGTGTATCACGGAAAGAATGTTACTGTGTTATTGCGGTGGGGAGGTAAACGCACTCTCCCTCAACCGTGATGAGCTGTTTCACGAGGCAGTATTTTGTATTCTTGCAAAACCTGTTGCTATGTGAAAGTTTACCCTATTTACAACATGTATTTGCACACGACACGCACAACACAGAAGGTTAGAATCCACAGCATGCGTTTTGACAGCAAGCACTCCTGTTTTTCAATGGTGCATTACTCACAGCACGTGTCATGTCGTGGCGACATCAGAAAGACACTTGACGTGCGACAAAGTTAAACATGAGGGTGAGACTCACAAAACCCCTCGGCTTCCCCTAAGCAATTGAGACACATGCCAAGAATGAGCAACATATTATGGCTATATTTACTAATCCAGGCCTTGCATTCTAGAAATAAGACGGGGCTGATCAATAGGCCCCGTCTTGCAGGGTCACGGGGCTGATTTTTGGCCATCGGGGCTGATTTCAAATTTCACCACATGACAATGTATTATTGGTCATATATCAACCAAAACTTTGTTTGGAAATAAATTTTATTTTGATGTCCAGTAGCCTACTCCTGTCCCATATACAATGCTCTACAAATTATTCTTGATTGTACAACATTCCCACCCACTTTAACATATTCTCCCAGGACATATCGCCCCCCCCCCCTTTCACCCTCATAACATATATTCCCCCATATTTTCATATATTCAAAAGATCTTATAAGTACCGGTATCACCAAAAAATAGAGGAATAAAAGAAAAACCCTCCATGTTGGTATTTTTATCTTTACTGGATCCAGCAAATCTTAATATTTCAACGACTTCTGCTGAAACCAGTTATTGTAGCCTACTGATTATTTGTAGAAATAAGAATTGCCAATAATGTGTTTTGACTGCTGTTCAATTACCACTAAAACGAGTATCGTTTTAATTTATTAACTTGATATGCAAAACAATATATTCCAAGGATTTCCCCTCAGGAACGATAAAATTTCTCTGTAAAATTTCAAGGATTTTTAGTGAAAAATACAAAATTCCATGTGGAATTCCACATGCCTTCCATAGGGGGAGTGCACATATTTTCTGGAAAAGCCAGAAGAAAAAAATTAACAGCTGGGGTTTTGTCCGCTGGTGTTTTGTCTGTTGGTGTTTTGTCCACTGGGGTTTTGTCCGTATCCCATAAAATGAAATGGGAAATTAATTTGAACATCATGGAGATCTGTACCAGCGCCTATCTAATTCGAGCAATTTGAGAAACGAGACTGGATCGTACAACGATTTGAACACGCCATTTCTAAAAAAACGAAGAATTATTACTTGCTTGAATTTTGGGGGTTCATTGCAATGCATTCATAATAAAACAGTCGGGAAATTTTGGATTTTTTAGCGGAGAAATGGTACCGGTCGGCTAGACTTTGACGGCGACTTGGACTGTGTCGTCGCCGATTTCGCTGAAAACGAAACCACTTGCAAATTACCGTGTCCACGAAACACTGCTTCAACAAACGCCATGATTTCAAGCCATAAAATCAGTTGATTTCTTTCGAAGTTGATGGAGAATATGTTTAAAATTGTCCTGATAAACATGATCAGGTCGACTGAACCGTAATCACGTTGCTGATTTCTCGATTCTCGACCTAGAAGTAGGTGCTTTATTTGCTGAAAAGATCGTCAACCGGCCGCCATGCCATGCTGCTCTACAGTCATGACAGTCACGTCACACTTTACGGTATGCTGACAGTACCCTTACTGTCCAGAAGTGTCTTTGAAGTAACTTTAAAGTGTGGCCATATTTTATCCTTGAAGTGCAAGTCTCAGAGTCAGAAGTGTGCTTGCAGTGTGGGTATTGTTTTGTAGCAATGCCATATAAGGGCATTGAAGTCACAATGAAGTCACTTAGAAGTACTTTAGAAGTGTGCCTCAAATATGTTAATTAAGTACTGCAAAGGCACTTCATAGACACTTCCACAGAAGGGTAACCTTCATAGGCACTTCTGAAGTGCTCTTGAAGTACCGAATTGGAATATTTGAGGCACTTCAATGTCCTTATATGGCAAGGCACTTCATCCACTCTTCTACAGAAGGATACCTTTCATATGCACTTCTGAAGTGCTCTTGAAGTACCTTATTAGTATCATAGCAAATCCGTGTAATAAAAAGGTATGTAGCCACGAGATATTTACTTTCCCGGAAAAGAAGACACAAATATATATTTGAGCACAGAACGTTTTATTTAGAGAAAAAGAGACAAAACAGTACATCATAAAATATTTACAATAAACCGGATGGTTCTTAACAAGAAACATGTAGTTTATATAACCGCTAGCACAAATCCTTGAGACAAAATACAGCACAGTACTATATATGTATGTATTTACATGCAGTCTTTGGTATGAGAATTTATTGCAGTATTATTATTCAAGGGTGACCGTGTTCTTGTCCAACTTGAACTTCAAGCAGCAGATCTTTCGAAGGATAGTTTGCTTTAGATGCCCTGAGGTCCACTCGGACGTAATCCAATGCTGAAACCCACCAGTCTGAATTGTGAACTTCTTGGCCTGTGGCGATAAATACATGCATATAATTAAAACCTGATCAGTTGTATATATGGTTCCATATGACATGCAATCTAGTTTTTCTTTTTTTTAATACACTCAGGATGATTGAATAGGTTGACTACCATAAATGGTAAAGAATAGAACACATCCCTACGATTTACAAAAGATCGATGAAGATGTCTATTATCCTTTCTTTAGTACTCCATGATATACAACAAGGGAGATAAGCAGTTTGTGTGATTTCTAACCAATATACACTATGAAGAAATCAACCATACCTAGGTGTGCTCATTAAATTTCCCATCAGTCGAATGGCTGATTGAAGTGAGCCGAGTTCCTTGTAGCAGCTGTATTCTGGAATATGAAAGTATATACAATGTAAGAATTAAGCCATTAGAATTGAAGAGAAACAATCATGTGAATTTTTATAATTTTCTGTTAATTTCTGGTTCAACTAAATCTTCATACAGGGTTTCGAATAACAAATAAATGCTTATTAACTACAAATTGTATTCTTAAATTTTTGAAATGAAATAAATGTATGAAATGAAATGTTCTCATTTCTCAAGATGTGGGTAAAAATGTACAATTGAAGTGTGTGAAGATCCTTTAGCTTTGGTATATGAATAGTGCAAGCAATAGACAAGGAAAATATAGCCTGTTATAATGATGAAAATTAAGTCTAATCATAATTGCTAATACTTTTTCTGATTACAGCTAAAAACAGGTTATGCTAACATTTTATTATCAATATATTTTAAAACTTATTTCTTTACCATTTTGTCAAAAAATCTGGTATGGAAATATTCTACATTCTTCAAGGAACAAAAATCAATAAATTTTATAAATCAATAAACAGTTCAAAACAACAAGATAATTTATTTAGAGCTACCATCCCCCCAACCAGTTAAATCCACCTGTTTTGACAGAAAGTATACAAGCAGTTTTGTGATAAAAATATCTCACTCTCAGGGGATTTTCTCCAGGGGTGCATGCCAATCTTCATATGAGGTCCCCAAGCCTGGGGTTTCCAAGCTGACAATTCACACAATCATAACAATGGCAATTAATCCACACTGCCTTGATCAACCTGGGTAGATCTGAAAGTGATATTGAGACAGAGATATGGATATTTCGCCATGTTATATGACCCGTTAAATTTGACTGCAATTATAAGGTGGAGTACATTATTACAACCTGCAGTCCATATACCAAAATATTTATTGAGGCCAATATCAATTTTTTAATATGCCAAGTATACGTCAAGGGAAACTTGTTGATAAAATAAATAGCTGATACTCCCAGGTCTACATCACTGTTCAGCTCAGTTCTTTGCTTATTAAGTTATGAAAAACAGAAAAATTATAGTTATATTTATGATTTACTTACCATATCACTAGCTGCACTCATCACCATCTGCAGTACAGTTCTTCAAACCTCCATACATGTAGTTCTAGCTTAACATGAACAAATCCATCTGATTTTTGCAGTTGGGAGAGGTCAGCCATTTTGTTTGTTTTCGACTGGTGGCGCCCCCAGTGTTCAATTAAATTTTCAAGGGCAGATAACTCCACCCATTTTGACAAGACAGTTCAAAAGAAAAAGACTATCAGAAACAGAAATTATATACATATTATATTTAGTGATAATAATGAAGAGGATAATATAAAGTATTCTTTAATAGGTATTTTTTTGTTGCTGACATTATGTTAGAACTGATTCTTCTAAAAATATTTTCCCATTTTGTCCAATTTTACTATAAAATCATGGATTTGGAATGATTATAAAATCTGAATTCAACAAGATTTCTTATCTAATATGTGAGAGACTGATATTATTAATATCTTTATTTTATTTAATAGAAACTCATAGTACTGATCACTTTAAAAGATCCAAAAAAGTGTTCACGGTTCTGAGTAATATGTCAGTAACCACATGTAAATATTTTACACAGTTGTAGCTATTTTGAACTGTGAAGTACAAATCTGATGTTTGGTGGTTTCATTGAAATGAGATTTGATGTCACTGAGTGAAATCAAATCAGCCAACTTTAAGCTGGGATATTCCCAGAGCTAATTAATATCATTGAAACTTGTATACATGTAGTTCTAATTTATAATGTTATGTTACTGTAACAGTTTGTGGGAAAATTCCAATAATCTAGAAATCGTATTGGGTTGAATCTTATAGGATTTTTCAGAATCTTATAGAATTTTTTCAGAATCTTATAGGATTTTTCAGACTCTTATATTTTAGAATCTTATATGATTTTTTAGAATATTATAGGATTTTTCAAAATCTTATAGGATGCTATAAGAAATTTTTTGTAAGGGGAAGTCCCCCAAGTTATGCTATATAACTGACAAAGTCCAAGAAGTGTCTTTGAGGAGTACCTTAGATTATGCAGAACAATAACTAAGTCTCAGAAGTGTCCCTGAAGTCCCCCAAGTTTTGCTGAAAAACTGACAAAGTCCATGAAGTGTCTTTGAGGAGTACCTTGGGTTATGCTGAACAAAAACAAAGTCTCAGAAGTGTGTCTGAAGTCCCTCATTTTTTGTTATGAAATTGCCAAAGTCCATGAAGTGTCTTTGAGGAGTCCCTTGGCTACTGCCTTTTTCTAATGAAGTACCTTTGAAGTGTGCCAGTATTTTTCTCTGTTGTTGAAGTGCCTTTTCAGTGTACTCTTCAGAGGCACTTCTAGGCACACTTCACATGAAGTGTGACACTTCTGGACAGTAAGGGTAGTCGCGCCGCTTTATGGTTGTTGTTGTTGTAAAACGCAGCCTTCGTAGTGATTTCGTTGGAATTTGCTGATAAAATTATTAGACTCGCACGATTTATTTAGACTCGGTCGGGTATTTAAACCGGAAAATAGACATATTTTCTTTCTTGGCCCAAGCACAATTCGTCAAGACAGAAGACACAGTACTAGGATTAGATTTATTCCATGAAGATATGGGAATATACTCACTGGACTGATTTGACGGGGCCGATGAATAATCCCCGTGAAAAGTGCTCACGGGGTCGATCACGGGGCCGGGGCCAATCGGCCCCGTCAAAATGCAAGGCCTGCTAATCATTCAGAATTATCATTTTTAGAGCATATCATCAATTCTGCAGATATAACAGCTACATTCAAGCACAAAATCATAGATTACTACACACAAAAAGGGGCATAACTCTGTAAAATAAGGGCAGAGATGAGTGATTTTTTTCGCAGGCTTCTAGAATACAAGATAAATAAGTTTCCAAAATTTAGTAGCTGTATTGAACACGGATCTGCAGATATACTTCGTACATTTAATTATATACATGTATCACAAAATCAGAGATTATTATATCTGAAAAGGAGCCATAAAATATGGGTTGAAGCAACTAATTTTCTGTAGTCATCTAGAATACAACTAGATAAAAAAGTTTCCTCATAATTAGGTACATGTAGCTGTACAAATCACAGTTAATTTCATATAACTGGCTACATTCGAGCATGTCAAAAATCAGAGATTATTGCAACTGAAAAGGGGCATAACTCCATAAAATAATGGCTAAGGCAAATTATGGACTTTCTCGGATTGACTGGATGTTATTCCAATGAAAACACTGAATCATTTTTTGAAAATTTAAATTGACCAATCAAAAAACAGAACTAAACTTTCTCATATCCCATTATGCACTGGAGTTTCTATATTTAATCTATTCTGTGAGACCCTAGATTAATAATGAACATCACTGTACCACATAAATGTTTGGACAGCCCTTAGGCCATTGTCACTTGATTGGTTATTTAGCATGACATTGAGTTTCGGAATACATGTACACAAGTCATTCGGAACTCCCGAGCGGAAATCTACGAAGGGGACCGATTCTACGCTCGGGGGACGACAACATGAATTTCCTATGAATCTCCAGATGTGACGCGCCGGAACGGTTTAATACGCATGGCTCCGAAGCCCAATCACTCTCGCGGAAGCCTTAATCCCCGACCAGCAAATATTTCCCTGCGAGTCTCTGATTTACGTCAGATATTCTAAAAACTGTTTATTCTTTTCATTCGAAGCACGTTTCAATAGAAAACCATCAGTTTAAATGGTACACACGCCACGTATTGGCAAGATATAATTCCCGTGACACATGGTCTAGTCATACGTCAGATGACCACGCTCTAGTCCAATATGGCGTCAATGGCCTTCGAGGGACATCTCAAACCGGAGATCCCCGAGAAGTTGCGAATGGTACACAAGTATGCTAAATGCTATAATTATTTATTATTAACTATTAAATTGCAAACCAACTGAATACAAATGTTAGAAAATATGCAAGTTTCACTCCTGAAAACGAAAATCCCCCTGTGTTAATTATATGTATTTGCCCTTAAGATACAGATAAAGGCAGATCAGGCCAAAGAACCAATCAAGTGTCACAATGGCCTTATTCAAACGGACAGACAAGACAGAAACCCCAATGTTCGCAAATTTCATGATAACATCTGACTCTACCTGATCACACGTTTGGGCATTGGAATGTCTTTCTTGAGGAACTTCTTGAGGGCAGCCACACAGTCCGATGCTATCTTTTCTTCTGACAAAGACTCCATGTAAATCGCTTCCTTCCCAGACAACCAGCCTGCAAAAATCAAGACATAAGTTATCAGGTTACATGTACTTCAAAAACAAAAAAATAATTATTTATGGTACAAAAAATGAAACAAATTCTTAACAGAATACAGAATAACTTATTTTCAGTTTGATCCACCATAAGGATGCCTCATGGATAACACAGCGAAATTGATATCTCGCTAAGATTTGAAAATGCAAATTTTACAAGCGTTAATTGTTGCCCCCATGCAATGTGATGAAAAATTAAACGATAATCATGTCAGCAGTCATCATGTCGCTAAACACATATATTTCCATTTACAGAATCCCACCGGGCGGTGAATTAACGTGCAAGAACTCTGAAAGCAAAAGTCGAGAGTCGTCTTGTCACCACTAATTCTTCACGAAGGAAAAAATTTCTATATACATGTATGAATGGTTCACCAACATTACACCTTCACATTCTCCCATGTGATTACATGAAGAAGCAAAGTAACTCCGAATAAACTTAATAAACGCATGGCGACAGTCTCAATATTTCGACAAAATTTTATTTGTCATCTTCAGGATTTTGTCGAAATATTGAGACTGTCGCCATGCGTTTATTAAGTTTATTCGGAGTTACTTTGCTTCTGCATTATGCCAAGCTTATCAGTGGATCAACATGATTACATGAACATGTACAGAACATATTCAGCACGCTGAGAATCACCGAATCAACATTTGCGAGCTGCAACACGGGGCTCTAGAGACCCTACCTCATTATAGGAACTGGATCTATTGACACATATATATGTAGGCTTGTTACCAGCTTTCATTTTTGTGTGGTCTCCAGAGGGGAAATTCCAAACCACCATGACCACAATTACCAAATTAGACAAAAGATACCCGGAACTCCTAAATTCCAAAGGGATAACATATACTCTAACCATTCAGCTAGAACAATTATATCAGGCATTTGATCTAGAAATCTACTACATGCACCATGTTTGGAAATGTAAATTTGCATTTGTACATTAGGGAACCACTAGCATGTGACTTGTTCAATTGGTATCACAATAAAAAGTTTCAGAATCTTGAAAAAAATAACAAATCCACATGTCAATGTTCATTCAAATTGTGTAGGGGTAGTTACAGTAACTTTGTCAAGTTACACCAATTTATTATAACAACAACAACGATATCACACCATTTCCTCCTAATTTCTCTGTGCACAATCATTACGAGGTATGATAAGCACTCTATTTCATATCTGCTGTCATTACACGGTCTCCATGTTGGATTCAAAGCGAGTTATCTGACATAGACATCACTTGTCAACATCATAATGTTAATGGTGTGTTGGGTCTCAGAACTTGTATATAAATTACAGGTGAACATCCATATACATACTGGTACCGTATATCAATTTAGCTCAACATTCTCAAGGGTCTACACTGCAGGTTATATACATGTACACTTTTATTTTGGTCGGTCTTTCGTGGAAGATTCCTTTGTTCAGGCCTTTGAAAATGTATTACTGAGAAGCCACCCATCTAGATTTTCCTCTCAATTCTATGAATTATTGGATCGGTGAAAGATGAATGGATTACATGGTATGTTGGCTTATCAGATTAAACTATACAAGAGTGTGAGATAGGTGAGTTTAAGGTTGGTGGATAGATTTGTATATGTGCTTTAATACACAGATTAGATAATGTCTATGAAACTGTGTCATTGTCATCATTGTATTGTGTTATAGAGAAATTGTTATACAATTGATCATACTGTGTATTTAAAGGGTTTTTTTTCATCACATCATATCACTCAACCTTTGAGGGCCTCAAGGGAGACCAGTTTTTAAGAATACAGAGCCCTCCTGCACACAATTTTGCACACCCTCTAGAATTTGTCTTTATTAAGCTGAAAGTATGCCTCATACATGTAGCTATGGTAAGGTATATATTTGTTGAAAGCGCATTTCTTAAGGATTCCAAATATACAAATTTGTTCATTGTAAACCCGTAGGTCGTGAAGATATTTGGATTTAAAAAAAAAATTCAATTTAAAATTTAATTTCAATTTTTTTAATGTTATTTTCAAAAAAGTATTCAACTCATCGTAACTTACATGTACATCATCATTTCCTGTAGAAGACAACTCCAACAGGAAATCTCTGTGTCTCAGTTTTTATGAATTTTGGCTTAGTTCTATTGACATTCAATGGAATATTTCTTTACAAAATTGAGCAATTGTCAATAGAATAAAAACTACTAGTAGACCAAAAGTTGAAAACTGACAAAACTGAGACAGATTTCCTCTTGGTGTCGTCTTCTACAAGAAATGATGACGTAAGTTACGATAAGATGAATACTTTTTTGAAAATAGCCATTTGAAGAAGGCTTAATTTTTAATTATTTTTTTTTTTAAGTCAAATATCTTCACAAGCTACAGATTTACAGTGAACACATACATTTTTTGGATGGAATCCTTAACAAAATTTATGCGCTTTCAACAATATACATTACCACAGCTATAAGGCATACTTTTATCTGTATTCTACAGGGTTCGTACACCTTAGGATGTCTGAAATTCCATGACTTTTCCATGACTTTCCATGACCAACTTCAGGAAATTCCATGACCTTTTCCGGCACACTTTCCCAGAAATGTCAAGATTTTTTACACTGAAATTCTTCATTGGTGGTGGATATCCTGCGAAGTCAATGCCATTATTTGGCTGCATGCCCTAATTTTAATATGCAAATGCCATACATAATTGAATCAAAAATGTCCCAGAATAACAAACAACTGTGATGAAACTCGCAACTTTAAAAATTGGCTACTTTCAAATTATTTTTCACGCTAATTCCAGAAAAACGCTTGTGTTCGAATTATATGTGACGCTGATATTCACGGAAGATCCAAAATGGCGGACCGCTTCACCCTGATCGTTGTGATCTATTGATAACCGTGTATTATGTTTGATATCTCTATCATAGTTCATTTAAAAGACTCTGGGCCATCCTTAAAAATATGTCAGTTGCGTGTAACCCGCCCTCCCCATCGACAAGCTACCAAGCCAAAAGTTTTTATCAGCCATCTGTCGCCGTAAATGTTTTTCTTTTTCTTCAACTTCAAACAGTCCCGGTGTAGTTGTTGATGTTATTATCATTAAATTGCGTAGGTCGTGAATTTGTCCGCCAGAGTTGCAAGTTTCAAGAATGAAATACAAAGAAAATATAGTCTACGAAACGAAAGAAAAATCTGCCTTCACGTTGTTGTTGTTGAAAAGCGATATGCGTGTTTAAAACTTTTGTGCTTTACTTCCCTATTTTGAAAGTGGAACTCTTCCAATTCGATTCGTTGGGAAGCCTTGTGGGCAACCACCTCGCTGGGGGTCTAATAACACCCCAGCCACCAGTCAGATTTTTGGACCGGATTCGGGGCCTTCGCGCACATCGCCGGAAGTGACATCATATATAGTAAAACAGATGTTTAACGAAAATTTTGATTACTTTTCAAGTCTGCATAATACCTCTGTTGACCTAGCGTTAAAAAGAATTATCTGGAGATAATTTTCCCTGTTTATCTGGACAGAGCATATGAAAAGTAGTTCGCTCATGTGCAACACTAAAGGAGTCGTTTGGTCGGATTCAAACTGAACCGTGCGTTGGTTGGTTTCCCCTATACGTCATAGCAACGTAGTAAAGGTCAACTTCCGCTATTGGAGGCAGGGATGTTATTGGAGCCTGCGAAATGGAGCATGCGCTGTGGGGAGGTTGCCTTGTGGGGTTACAACACCGGGTCAGTGGAACTTTCCATTACCGCAATAGGGATGATAGCCCGACAGTATTGCGACACATGCCTGCAGTCAGTCGACCATATTTCCGGGCTAAATCTGTACCGTGATGCCGACGTTTGGTTCATTATCCATCAAACACGAAGTAAAAAGTGAAATGTCCAGCGATGTAAAGGATTGAAAATACATACAAACTAAACGTCTAAATTTCACATGTTCAAGCCAAGTCCTGCAATGATGATCGGGTTGTATAGTACATTGACTTGTCTACAGCGTCACTTGTGAGATGTCAATGTGACTGACCCAGCGATGAGATCAGGGTGCATATTTTATGTTCGACCGCTTCATAAAGTTGATTCCTCGTTGATTATAAACTGGATTAACATGTTGTTGGAAACACTGACGTCTGTCATTTTATTACATGGAAATGTCTTTCTGCATTGGTGAGTGAATAAAACACCAGCATCAATGTCTGTTGACATCTCCCCATAGCACAAATGAAATACTCAACTACTCCCTTTTTGCAGTCAAAATGTATGAGACACATCATACAGATCTAAAGAAATGAAATAATGGCTCCCTCGACATAGGAGTTGTGCATAAACTAACTATTACGCCGAAGCCCTGACAGGGACAAGCAGAGGGAAACATTTATATCTTTGTCCTTCCAAATCATCTGTTTATTAAAGAAAATGAGACATCGAAAATATCATTCAAATTGCCGATAAATTATTTTCTATTGATCAAGTAGGTGCCTCAAAATGGCCAGTTGACGGGCATTTTCGCCTCCAACCTCCTGTTAATGAGAAGCCCACAGGCTCGATTTCGGCGCAGTTGAAATTTATACCAAGATCACGTCGGACAGATGAAATTCATACACGCAAGCCTTTTCATACATATCAGACTTAGTTCAATCTAAGAGAATCTGCGTTGGGTGAAGCTACCTTGGATTTCCGCGCAGTTAAACTTTATGCCAAATATGCTTACGGGCTCGATTTCCGCGCAGTTGAAATTTATATCAAGTAACGTTCGGACAGATGAAATTCATACACGCAAGCCTTTTGAAATTCATACACATCAGACTTAGTTCAATCCAGGAGAATCTGCGTGGGGTGAAGCTGCCATGGATTTCCGCGCAGTTAAACTTTATGCCAAATTTGCTTACAGGCTCGATTTCCGCGCAGTTAAAATTTATACTCAATTTACGTTCGGACAGATACAATTCATACACATCAGACTTAGTTCAAGCGAAGCGAATCTCAGTGGAGTGAAATACGATTTCCGCGCATTTAATATTGATACCTGCCAATATATTCTTACGGACAGTTGAAATTCCACACATAAGACTGAAACATAATTTCCGCGCATTTGAATTTCGTTCCCTCTCGTTTCAAGCGACATATAGTCTACAGATTCGCAATTTGCGGATTTTGTTGTCTGCTTTATTAATATTTATATTCTGCTCGTCAGCAAATAAAGAAAAATCCATCAAATAATCCACGCGCAGTTGAAATTAAGCTCCGCGCGGTTCTGCGCAGTTTTCAGTACGACCCTAACAAATTATTCTTAGTAACATATTCACTTTACTTTCAGCGGCACGAACTCCACGACGAAAACGGGAGTGTTCAAATTTATTGTTTCACGGGTATATTGAAAATGTTCCCGTTTTCGTTTTATAAGGATGGAAAAAATCACGACAGCGGGAAAATCGGCCGTTTTCGAATTAAATTTGGAAGGTGAATTATTTAAATTACCGTAACTATAGAAGGCATCCTGTCTGACAAGACTTGACTTCGAGATATTTTGATGGCGGTTTTAGCGAAAACTTTGTTCACAGAATGAACTCGGAACAAAAAGCAGGTTTTGTTGATATTTCCACTCGTTTTATTTTTCAAATTCCATGACTTTCCAGGTTTTCCAGGACCCGTACGAACCCTGATTCTAGAGCGTGTGTAAAGGTGTCTGCAGCAGGTCTCAGTACACTTAAACTGATTATGTAACCCTCTCAAAATAAAGATATTATTATTCTGTAATAGAGTCATACTTTTACACAGAATCCCTATCCTTCTCCTTTGTAGTATGCCCCTTACATGAAAGATGGGCATCCCCTTATCTTGTTCATGATGTTCTGGTGCATATTCACACAGTGGTTGGCGTAACATCATGGGAATTGTTTTTCCACGCATATACTTGGGCACTCCATCATGCTACTATGGACCTTGAGTCTGACATGTAACTGTGCCAACGTTGTTGTTCCGGACGTTCCTCCTTTCAGACAAGGAGCACCCTCTGAGAGGTAAACGTGCACAAATTTAAAATAGCATACTCAATAATACTAAAAAAAAACATGAAGCTGCGCTATCCAAACCCCTCGGCTCTGAACCCCAGCTATTATAATAAGGGTGTCTCTACCAATTGATTGGCTTGTGGGAAGAACTATTTACCCATGGTATTGTAAGAGTACTTTCCTTGAAAAAAAAAAAAGTTTTCCTCCCCTTAAATTAATTTGTTTCTTGAATAAATTGAAAGAGCTGTATCGATGTCTCACCAAAACAACAGTACACATGGCTAGATAAATACAGTACATGTATACTAAATGGCATGTATGTCATTTTCAAAACAGATTTGCAAGCATTCTTTGCATTGTCCAAGAGAATAAATGAATAAATCAGTCATCCAATCAATAAATAAATGTGATAGTATACTAACATGATAATAGAAATAATATGCAAACTTAAATTAACATAGGAATTAGTGGATTCTGTTAGACAAGGGGCATAACTCTGCAAAATACTTTCTGACACGACTCATTTTCGATAGGCATCTAGTTCAGGTCAAGAGAAACAACTGTATCACGTTAGGATGTTGTATATGGAACGGTTCTGAAATTATCACAACAACAAATCAGAAATGGATTTTTATTTGTAAAAAGGGGCATAACTCTGCAAAATATTGTCCGAGATGACTCATTTTCGATAGGCTTCTGATTTACGTGAAGATAAATAGATGTAACAAGTTTGGTTGCCATGCATGAAACGGTTCTGTAGATATCGCGGTAACGGATTTTATTAGACAAGGGGCATAAATCTGCAAAATACTTTCTGACACGACTCATTTTCGATAGGCATCTAGTTCAGGTCAAGAGAAACAACTGTATCACGTTAGGATGTTGTATATGGAACGGTTCTGAAATTATCACAATAACAAATCATAAATGGATTTTTATTTGTAAAAAGGGGCATAACTCTGCAAAATATTGTCCGAGATGACTCATTTTCGATAGGCTTCTGATTTACGTGAAGATAAATAGATGTAACAAGTTTGGTTGCCATGCATGAAACGGTTCTGTAGATATCGCGGTAACGGATTTTATTAGACAAGGGGCATAACTCTGCAAAATACTTTCCGACACGACTCATTTTTGATAGGCACCTAGTTCAGGTCAAGAGAAACAACTGTATCACGTTAGGATGTTGTATATGGAACGGTTCTGAAATTATCACAATAACAAATCATAAATGGATTTTTATTTGTAAAAAGGGGCATAACTCTGCAAAATATTCTCCGAGATGACTCATTTTCGATAGGCTTCTGATTTACGTGAAGATAAATAGATGTACCAAGTTTGGTTGCCATGCATGAAACGGTTCTGTAGATATCGCGGTAACGGACGGACGGACGTACGGACGTACGGACAGCCGTACATGATGACGACAATACCCCTAGGCCAAATTTGGCCGAGGGGTAAAAACTAAAAAAAAAACTTGCAATTAGCTCTCTCTCTGAAGTTAAGCAAAGCCAGGCTCTTTTTGAGGCCAACTTTAAAATAGAGTGCAGCATGTATTCTGAATGAACATCAGTCACAATCATGACAAAGCCGATGAATACGCTGGTTTTCCATATAATTTGAATTGACCAATCGAAAGTTTATAATAACAAGAGCCCAAGGGGCTTCAATATACGCCCGTATATCTGGAATTACATTGGTCCAAATTTCAAGGTTGTTTAATAGCCTTGATTCCAATTGGTACCTAGCAATCCAGGGAAAGGTCTACGATTTTGTGCTTCTGAGAATGTAACATATATCACATCTAGGTCAGTGTGACCTAAAAATCAGGAAATCATAAAAAAAATACTAATGTTTTGTGAGTGGATTCAAATAGGGGGAAATGAAGTGTCGCATAGCAAAAATTAGGTCAAGGTCAAAGGTCACTGTGACCCCAACATCAGGAAATTATTAAAAATAAGTTGTTTTGTGTCAGTAGATCAGGTGGACACGATGGTGTCACATACCAAAATATAGGTCAAGGTCAAAGGTCAAGGACACTGTGACCCCGAAATCGTGAAATTGTTAAAAATCATGATTTTTTGTGCTCATTGAGAAATTACGAGGAGACGGTTTGTCATGTACCAAAATTTAGGTCAAGGTCAATAGTGAAGGTCTCTGTGACCCCAGAATCAAGAAATCTTTGAATTTTTTTTTTTTGTGTCAGTAGATACATTAGGGGGACATGATGTGTCATGTACGACAACGACAAGGTGCCTCTAAAAATTCATAAAAATATGATTTTTTGGAGTCCATTGATACAATGAGGGAAGACGATATGTCGTGAACCAAAATTTACGTCAGGTCAAAGGTCAAGGTCACTGTGACCCCATATGCCTGTCGGGTCACAGTGACCTTGACCTTTGATTTTGACCTACATTTTGGTAGGTGACACATCGTGTCCCCCGAGTGTATCTACTGACAAAAAAAAAATGTTATTTTTAATAATTTCCTGATTTTTGGGTCACAGTGACCTTTGACCTTCGACCTTGACCTATTTTTTTGGTATGCGACACTTCATTTCCCCCTTTGAATCCACTCACAAAAAATTAGAAATTATTAATGATTTCCTGATTTTTCAGTCACACTGACCTTTGACCTCTGACCTCGACCTACATTTGGTATGCAACACATCGTTCCCCCCAGGGCATCCACTCACCAATAATTAGATTTGTAGATAGAAAACTGTCAATGATCGATGATTTCCTGATTTTAGGCAACAGTGACCTTTGACCTCTGACCTCGACGTTTGGTACGCGACACATCATATCCATCTAGCCTATCCACTCACAAAAAATTGCAACTGTGGATAGAAAACGTTCACAGATATAGACCGGACACGAACACTTCAGTCATTTCCTGTTTTTTAGGCCAGTGACCTTTGACCTCTGACCTCGACCTTCATTTTGGTACGCGACACATCGTTTCCCTGTAGGGTATCCACTCACCAAAAATTGGAACTGTAGATAGGAAACTGTTCCAGCTATAGACCGGACACGAGAACCGGACAGACTGACGGAAACCGCCATCACATAATACGTCCGCCTTTTGGCGGGCATATAAAAAATGGAACATATCCCATGATGCACTATCATTCAATAAAACTCCATTAAGTGCAACATTCTGGAGTGTGTATAAAAAGTTTGGAGTGTATAAAAACAGTCTGGAGTGCATAAATAGTTTGGGGGCAGAAAAACTGAAAGCAGTGTAGTACTTGAATACATACTGTGTGTGTGTGCACCCACATCATGTATAAGTTGTAGGCATGTTACATCTATGCTCCCTATCAATACTGAAGTTGACTCAAGTGTGGAATAGGATGATCAATTATGCAAAAGTGCTCGAGGGTTCAGGTTAATGGAATCAAACTAGAGGCAGGAGGACTACTCTGGGACATGCGTACGGAATACATGCATTTGCACAGACCTATGGATGTTCCTCCAATCTATGGATGTTCCTCGGAAGTACAAACTAGCACCATGGGATTAATTCTTGCAATTTTATTGACGTATCATCGGATTGATGAACATTCTGATTGCCACGTTCCATTGGATGGCATGCTACAATGCTATTAAACATGCTAAAAGTGATACCTGAAGACTATTTAGCCTTGTTCACGTTTTAATAGCATGGTCCAACATCATCAATCATGATCAAAGTCAACACAATACTAGGTTGGCATGATGTCAACATCTTGTCGACATGATGTTGACCCAATCTTCACCTTAATTTGGGAAGTGTTCAAATTATTTCAGTTGTTTGGAAGGACTATTTACCTTCAAATATATGTACCTGTGTCAGTATAATAAATAAAGGCTTGAGGCGGAGGGAGAATTTGTCTGGCATATGGTTCATACACCTCAGGCCATCTGAAAATCCAGGACTTGTTTTCCATGACTAAATAAGGATATTTCATGAACTACATGTATCAGTATTAGGTCATCTGTCTGCACATGTCAATGGATCTGTATAGATACATGTACTCTAAACAACCATGGGACATCTTCCAACTGTTAATGTTGCATCACCTCATCTTTTGTGACATCACATCATGGCAATAATGCCATTTCTGGCGTCATATGAATGCATTACTTTTTGGAATAAGTTCTGCGATGCTTTGGAGTTTAGAACTTTTCACTCCATTATACTTACAAATTGTGAAAAAATTGAATTCAGGTCATTTTTGAATCCGTTATAACAGGTTTGGGAGCCCAATTGGGCAAATATGTAAAGAAAATACTTGTTTTTTTTATATTTAATTTTCTTCTCTGAACAGTCTGAAACCAATAGTAATGTATTAAGTAATGTTGCTAAATTACATGTATCAAGTTGTCAGACTGTATTTAGAATTTTACAGCATTTAATTACTTCCAGGGTTTGGATGGGTTTCGCCAGTGCCGCACTATGACTATGGCTTATTTCACTATGCCTTTCCAGGCTCCGCCATGAGTATGGGTGCTCAAAATAAGGGCTGACCCAGATTTTAAGATCTTAAATCCAATGACTATGGGTTTCCCAGAACCTACATGTATACAAACCCTGGACATGCTGGAACTGACCCAATATTCAACCCAAGACAATGACCTGCATCAGTAATTGCTGATTCATCATTATGTGTCAATCTTTAGCAGTTGCTGAAGCTCTGAACAAGCTATCGAAAAAACCCAGGAAGCCTTACACCATGTACATGTACATCGTGTACCTGCATGATCATAAATTTACAATTTCAGTCTAGCACATCATCGATCTGCTTTGTAGGTTTTTCTATTGCTAGAAATACACAAACCATCCATGTTCACATAAAATGTTCAAGTTTTGGAATGCGCACAAAAACATACACTATTAAAGTACATGTACACGTGAATTCATCAGTTCAAACACTTTTTAGCGAGTATATCAAACGAAGATGACAGCAGACAATTGTAACAGCACAGGTCGACATCTGTTTGACATCAATCGTGATAACTGGATCAAAAAGCCCAAATCCTCTTTTTTTTTTGTATCGTGCAAAGCTTACTGTAATAGGACATTTGGACAGCCTACATATATGGGAGTGTAGTTCATATTTCTACAATGCAGGCTAAGAAGTTAGGCCAATGTAACTTGATTGGTTGTTTAGCACGACCTTGATTTTTTAAATACACATGCTAGATGCTATAATTATTTATTATTAATGATTAAATTACAATTCAGAATTGTATACGAATATGAAGAAAATGAGTAATACGAATATGAAGAAAATGAGTAAATTTTACTCAAGAAAATGTAAATCCCTCCTCTATTTTAATTATTTGCCCTGAAAATATAGATGAGGGCTGGTTATGCTAAGCAACCAATCAAGTGACAAGGCGTAAAAAAAAAAGACCTGTGTTTCCGGTAACCCGACCGACCCTAGATTTTTCTGCCGACCCTAATATTTTTCTTCTTTTTTTCTGACTGATAATTCTCGCAAATGGCCCCAAAAGACGGGTA
This sequence comes from Hanleya hanleyi, assembly GCA_036873755.1. NCBI lineage: Eukaryota > Metazoa > Mollusca > Polyplacophora > Lepidopleurida > Hanleyidae > Hanleya > Hanleya hanleyi. The sequence continues at coordinate 72,934 of JAVTVY010036411.1, forward strand.
GACGGTAGAGAGATTGAGACGGACCAAGTTACAATATATATTATCCAATAATATAGGCGGGCCAGTGCTTGGATAGCCTTTTGATCGACATGGGCTTACGTTTATTTCAAAATCATCCTCGTCCGGCATCTCTCGCCCACCAGCGCCATGTTTTTTTTGCATTCTGGGAATCCACGAAGTCGGACTCCGTCACCCATAGTGCGATTATACTGCTGGCGCGAGGGTTCCCGATTCTCCAGCAAACTCTCCCGTGAAGCAACCACAAATGCAAAAAGACGACTGTCTGACGATTTTGCCATTGTTGAATTTGATCGATTGATGCTCGTTCTCCTGATAAGTAAAGACAAATTGGGCGTTCTCCTGACAAGTAAAGACAAATGGGGATGAAGGAATACTACATGTACCAACTGCTGCCTTTTCGTGGCAGTTTCATAACGCGACTTGCCTACGCTGAACCACGCTGAACATGTTCTGCACGGGGCACTGCAGGCAGCCAGTGCCGTAGTCGATCTATTCTATACGTTTTTGTCGAGATTTCGAACTGAATTTTTCGTAAAACATTAAAATTTCACACAGTATATCAACTCAATTATAGTAATTATATCCCCAGAGTACCAGAGCATTTCTCAATTAGATGGGGTTTTTTTAAAATTTATTTTTGAACATCACGGACAGCATGTTATACTGTACAGATTAGATAGACTATTGTCATCCTGGCCCTGATAACATGGTAGCCTATGGTGATGTGTTGTCCTTACATAAAAAAGCTGGACTTTTTAATGTATTTTTATCTAGCAAGTACATTGTAAATCAATGAAAACCCAAGAAGATTCTGGTTGAGGCCATGGGCCATTAACTCCAAATCTTTTGGACATTATGATTATATCTCAAGAACAAAACATTCTCGCAAACTTTAACTGGGCTCACATCAACTAGAGGATGAATGGATGTGTTTGTTCTTCTACCCGCCTAAATCCAAAATGACCATTTACCTCAATTTTTCCAGGCCATGGTCTTACTTGACAGAAGAGAAATATTTAACTCAATCACTTATGTATATATTTACACAATATTTAATTCATAAACAATTATGCATAAATGTCATTAGTTCAAAATGGAACTCTTTCTGGTTGAGTAGTACAAAGAACAGCGTAAAATAATGCTTATTCCATTAGCCCCCATATAAAAAAATTTTCAAAAAAAAAAAAAATTCCCTACCTACCTACCCTATTTTTTCTGATGCATGTTACCGGAAACACAGGATTTTTTTTTAGGCCCAATGGCCCTATGGTGCACATGGGGAATGGGGAGATTGACTGCTTTGTATGAGTGCATTATTATAATTTAGAGTGTAACGGTGGTACTTTTGCAAGCTTACGTTATATTGAAGATAATCTTCCAAATTATTGGATTTATACCCTGTTTCTTCTTTTACGACTTTAATTTTAACAATTTCAATGTTATTAATGTTATTGTAGTGCACAGCGCCACAAGAATGTCCGAACTTGTGATGTTATTATGAAACAATTAACCATGCCACAATGCAACATTGTTACAAATCGGCATTATCTGTATTGATCCGACATCCCGCAGACTGTACCGGACTCTCGAAGTATGACATTGTTAACGTCATCTCTGACGTCAAAAGAGGTAGTGAAAATTTTCCCAACTGTAGAAAGCTGCCTTTGAATTCTCCGAGACAGAATATGAGAAAACTGGTGGGGAAAAACTTTATTCACACTGTTATTTTGTATTTGGTGCATCAGTACACTTGCACTCAATTTGTGTTTCACCAAACGTTTTTGGCCGCACTTCAATCTAATTAAAATTAAATCCTATCAGCTCCCCCATTTGGATATGTTGCTTGTGGGATCTAACTGGCTTGCACTAACGTAAGTGTCGACCAATCCCAAGAACTCTTCATAGTGCTTTTAAGGAAACAAAAAGGTACGGGCTTTTTGGTTGGCTCAGCCGAACAGACGACATGCTGGCAAGGTATCTTCTGAAGTAGCCGCACTCCCACTAGGTTGACACCATAATGCGGGGTAGAAAATGGACTGGTCCTTGGCATAAACCATGGGTTAAAGCGGGTAGGATGACCCTATTTGGATCTATGAAATGAAGACCAATGCCCATAAGTGCATTATGATGCATGGGCACATGAAAACAACTTATTTTTCGACACGATCTCCCTTCATATTGGTCATTCAAATACGTTTTCATTTCAAGTGCGGTTTTCAAGGGAGGTCCGACCACATTGACTTGAACTCAAGTCCGATTTCAGGTTCAAGTGAATTTTCATGAAAAGCAAAAACTCAGTCATGGGAAGTTTCCGAGTGCAAATGAACTATCAAGTGCGAAATGAGGTTTTAAGTGCAACAAGTGAGGTTTTATGAAATCGGCCCCTGGTCCGCCAGGGTATGAAATAGACAAACAAACTCTAGTTGCCCATCGGCAAGCACGGGCAACCATCACATCCAATTGCATTGCAATTCGGGCAGAATTTAGTTGCCCAAAGGACATTTCGGTTGCCCTGGGCAACCGGGCAAAGGGCTATTTCGCACCCTGTCCAGCAACCTTAGAGGATATGGCAGAGTCACTCCAGTCATCCTGGAGAACAAATTGATTGCCGGTCCTCAGATATCCCAGGTAGAGAAATCAGCTCCAGTTTTATTTGTTCTACATGTATCTGGAGTCTACGACGCTGAGAATAATAACTTTTGCTTCACCAACTATTTCCACAGATAATCATTTCTGCCACCCATGATGGAATGTAAGGCAGGTTCTTGAAATTGGGGCATGCTAGGAACTGGCATACATTGTATAAGGCATTCCAAACAAAATGGCATGGTGTACCGGGTTGGAACTCCTAGAAACTTCATAGCATACTTTGTGGAACTCGGCAGACAAAGGATGACTTGTGCCACATCTGGCAATGGCATGGCGGGAATGTTATGCCATTCCAACTGGAACTTCTCTCCATCCAGATCAGAACACCAAACTGGGCATGGTGTATTTTGGATAACCGGCATATGCCATTCCTATCAAGGAATTCATGCCTAATTCCGAGAGGCTCCCTAAACAGCGATCGAAGAGAACATGTTCATGGTCAGCTTTCGTTTTCACCACGAGTTCTGTATCAGGGGAAGATAACTCTTGCTGTTACTGGTAGCTAACTCCTGACCGCAATTTTGGAGCAACAAAAAAAAAAGCATCAATGAGCACTGTTCAAATGGATGCGAGCTGACCAGAAATGAAAAAGATTTTTTTGCCCTACATGTATAAATTTTTTTCCTTATCAATCATACAATGTAGGCCTAAATCATATACGGCTTACATCAGAGGCAATCTTCATTATCATCTAGACTCTGCATACATAACATGGGGGGATGTAATCTGCACCCCAAGGCAGGAGAAGGATCATTAGTCAGTTAACAAAGAGCTAAAGTGCCTACAGATGTTTTCTAGTTTCACAACAACATTGGGTGCACATGCACTACATGTGGTACTGTCAACCAGCTGGCTGTCCGATAACACCAGATAACATTTGTAAACCTGTGTATTTTGCGCTGAAATGTATTTGGTCAAAATTTTAAATGATACTGTACATGTGCAAACAGATGTCGGGGCAAAACATACATGAAATTTTCAATTTTTATTTCTGAAAAAAACAAAAGATGCATCGAAAAAAACCTTTCATTTATTCCTGCTACATGTAGTCTGGCTAAATTGTGTTTATATCCAACCATTGTGTCCTAATCTCAGAGGTCTATCTTCATCTAGTGTCCAAACGATCCGAAGATGCCAGGAAAACAAGGACAGTAACGGACACGTGATGGATGACCAGGCTTGATTATAGCCCTGGGTGTATTCTCCGATGTTGTCTTCAATAAACAAAAATAGTTGCCCATCTTTTTGTACATGACAGTGGATATCATAAAGATAGTGCCACGGCACTGTAGCTCATCTGGCTGTAACTGGAGAAAGTAGCTGTGAGAACTTTTTACTAAAGAACTGCAACAGATAGTTTCTAACTTGTGTTGTCCCCCCTGAACACTAAATGATCCATGGCCATGCAGTTATTTCCTGAGATTTCATGATAAAGTTTCATGGGAAATTCAAGCTGCGGCCATATTGGATTTTCGAAATGGACCAAAAAAGGTATCTTGCACAACTGGACCACAAGGAGAACCTGTGTATCAAGATCCATGCAGTAATTTCCTGAGAATTCACGATAACAAAATTTGATGGGGAAATTAAAGATGGCCACCTGGTGGCCATATTGGATTTTCGAATCGGACAAGAAAAGGTATCTTGCACAACTTGACCCCAAGGGGATCCTGTGTACATATCAAATTTGAGAAAGATCAATGCAGTAGTTTCTGAGAATCGCGATAACAATGTTTCACGGGGAAATCCAAGATGGCATTGGATTTTCGAATCAAATACGAAAAGGTATCTTGCACAACTAGACCTGTGTACAAAATTTGAGAAAGATCCTGCAGTACTTCCTGAGAAATCATGATAACGAAGTTTCATAGGGAAATTCAAGATGGCCGCCTGGTGGCCATATTGGATTTTTGAATCAGAGCAGAAAAGGTATCTTGCCCAACTAGACACCAAGGGGAACCTGTGTAGCAAATTTGAGAAAAATCCATGCAGTACTTCCTGAGAAATCACGATAACGAAGTTTCATAGGGAAATTCAAGATGGCCACCTGGTGGCCATATTGGATGTTCGAATCAGAGCTGAAAAGGTATCTTGCACAACTATAACCCAAGGGGAACCTGTGTACCAAATTTGAGAAAGATCCAAGCAGTAGTTCCTGAGAAATCGCAATAACAATGTTTCACAAGGAAATTCAAGATGGCCGCCTGGTGGCCATATTAGATTTTTGAATCAGACCACAAAAAGGTATCTTGCACAAAGTTCTAGATCTCAAAGGGAAACTTGTGTACCAAATTTGAGAAAGATCCATGCAGCAGTTTCTGAGAAATCGCGTGAACAAAGTTTCATGGGAAAATCCAAGATGGCCACCTGGTGGCCATATTGGATATTCAAATTGGACTACGGTGGCCCTCCACAGTTTCGTAGTAATGGCCCCGGTCTAATTTCATAATACGATAGACTGCCCTTGTTCTGCTACATCATAATTCTTCTTGTCTTCTTAATAGCTTATATCTATAATACCATCCTATTCAGCATTATCAACGCTGCAAACGAGTACGTACAAATCTAGTGCTGGCTTCGTCTGCACGCTGATCGGGATCATGGAGTAAATTTTGCCCTGCCTCAGTTATGCCCCTTGGGTGTGCCTAAAAATCGGGACTCATTTACGGGAAGAAAATCTGACAAAAACCGGGCAGGTTGACACCCACAGCACTTTTGTTTGCCTTTTTAAGTTGAGACCGGACCAGGGAACGCGAGTAAGAAGTTTAATTGAAATCGCTCTTACAGATTTTTCTGAAAATTGAGCCGAATTTGACCATTTTTCTACATTTTTAAGGGGTTTTCTAGGAAAAATGAAGCAAGCATGGAGGAGAATGTTCGAGTTTAATTTTCTATAACATAGCAGTGTTATATCTTAAAATACTAGTTTCGTCATGCTCTTTCAGGAAATATATACATATAAGTGATTTGGGTTGAAGGTTTTACGACAACTGGTGGCCGAAAAACGGACCCATAGTCTATTCCATGCCGAATGGAAGAATCCCTGGAGTGCACCCTAAAGTACACATGTTATACAACTAGACCCAAAGGGGAACCGGTGTACCAAATTTGAGAAAGTAGTTACCGAAAAATAATGAGAAGATCTCACTGGCAAATTCAAGATGGCCACCATGGCAGCCATATTTAAAATCGTATCGACATGATGGTGTGAACAAATTCTGGTGTACTCATTGCGGGGAATATGCATGCCAAGTTTAAGCTTAATCGGCCAAGCGGTTTCAGAGAAGAAGATGTTTACAAACGACGGACGATGCACGACGGACAATCAGGCCAGGACATTTATGCCCATCGGGCCTTCGGCCCAGATGAGCTAAAAATGTGTATGATATGCAAGGCTTATGAATTCAGCAAACTTCAGGCCAGAATATTTCGTGCACGGTCGGAAACTTTTTTTCGGTTCCGTCTATTCTATCTATGGGAACCCTCCGGAAACTAATATTAGGTTCCGTGAAATAATTGCATGGGAACCTTTTTTCAAATGTCACAAAACGTTGTTTAAATTGTTATTTTCATTTGCTATTTGTCTTTTATAAAATTGTGATCATTGTTCAAGCATGGAAAATTGGCAGTAAGGTATTTGAAGAATTAAAGAATATTTACTTCACAGAGTTTCGTTAGTGATTCTGTCAACATACTTCAAAATTGAACTCGTATATAGCTTGACAGTGTGCCGTGCACACGTTGCAGTGCAGAATTGAAATGTTCCGATTATCGTCAGTTACTGGGTCAAAGTCAACACTGAACGACCAATTTCTAACTGTTTTTAGGGAACCAATTCCCCCTTTCGTTTCGTGGCTTCTGACATTCCCCAGTCAAACACAAGGAGCAACAGAATTGTACTATAAATGCGTGTGAAACTTCGACATTTCCACCAACGTTGACTGCACGTTCACCATGTAGCATCTGATCAGTGAGATTCCCGGGGCCGGAGAACATAAACCGATGACGCGCACAAGACAAGCTAGCACTTTCATTGGTCCGCATACGATTGAGGAAATCCCGACCTCGACAGCACAACGTTCCCAACAACAACAACGTTCCCGACCTCAGCCTGAAGGTTACCATGATGTTAACGATATAAAACAGTGATTTTATACTCATTGGGATACCTTTTTCAGTCAGTATGAAACAAATGTAGTGAGTAAAGAAACTACCATAAGCACACCACGTTTATTCGGAGCATATGGGAAACGATAAATCGGTTCCGTGTTTTTTCTTTGACGGAAGCGACACGGAAACGGAACGATCGTTACCGTGAAATATTCTGGCCTGAAACTTCACGAGCAAAATGTTGAAAAATGGACCATGGATTGGAGGAGGCCATGGATGCGAGTAATTTATGTCAGACTGGTGCTTTGTGAAAAATTGCTGTGGGTGTACATGAGAGATTTGGGTGCACACTGTGCATGTAATTTTTATTCACAAATTTGAGTCTTGATTACATGTATGACCGACTTTACTCTTTATATCCGGTACCAGTAGTGTAGATATAGTATGTTAATCTGTGTGGGTCATGTAAAACACATGTTCATGATATCCAGCTGTCATCATGGTATAAGAAAAGTTGGGAAGAATTTTTTCTAAAAAAAAAAAAAATTATTGACAACAACAACAATATCTCAACGAAGATGCCAACTGCTAATCAAGGAGTGAGTGAGTAGGATGCCTGCATGTGCCAGAACCCTATAGTGTCCACAGTTCCTATTATCCCGGACACTGATCAGCCCAGCCAGTACAGCACCCGGTCACCCATCCAAGTATTGACCGAGCTCAACGCTGCTTAACTTCGGTGATCTGACGAGAACCGGTGTGCCCAACGTGATGCGCCGTACAACTGCTAATCAAGATGTGACTAAGGCATGACAGGTTATGAAAAACATATTGCGTACTGACAATGGCAAGAGAAAGTGTACATTTGTACATCTGCCACCACGTTAAAAGTATTAAATTACCGTACATGTGCATCTAAAAACACCTGTAGGCATAGTATAAGCCAGCAATGCGTCTCCCCGTCTTTTTACAGTTTGTAAATGTGACATTGAGACGGGTATTGTCTAATTGAGACGGGTGGTACGTTTTTGTAAACATAAATCATTATAATTGAGACGGGTTGGATTGAAAGATGTAATCCGTGTTAAAAGAGGCAATAAAATGATATCAGGTTAAACAAGAGCCCAAGGGGCTTCAATATACGCCCGTATATCTGAAATTACATTGGTTCAAATTTCAAGGTTGTTTAATAGCCTTGATTCCAATTGATCTAGCAATCCAGAGAAAGGTCTACAATTTTTTGCTTATGAGAATGTAACATACATCACATCTTATATTGAATGATAAACTAAAATGAGCTTAACTCTTGGTAACTAGTTGACCTTGAAGCAAGAGCTGAGAGCTCACATATCCTCCACTGATATCGACAATAGTCAAACACAAGAAAATAATAGTTTTCCTGCAAATGGATTCCTTTCAGACGAGAGAATTTTTCATGAAGGAAGAAGAAAGTGATGAAGTAAACCTTTGTTCTGGAGTTAATAAACAGGTGTGAAGTTCATAAAGGATTCCTCTCCCCATTAAATTAGTAAATGTATGGTTTTTATTTCACAACAGTTTAACTAAATGAAGCGTTTCAAACATGGGAGACAACTTCACAGGGCAATACCATATAAATGCAGGGGAAAGAACTTTGAATATTCCAACAATATTCCAACACATTTAGTCAGCTAAGCTTGATTCAGTTTTGGGGGACTGCAACCTAGACCTTTGACAAATTGATGCCATATGTATGGCTCCACTTTGCCATGCGAGTAAGGTATACTCAAAGTTTGGTACCAATCCATACCTTAAAACTAGAGCCATCGCATGGACAACATGAATTGCAGGCAAGCACCTAAAAGGTGCGTGGACCCCTCAGCCTGTTTTTTTTTTTAGTCAAGTAGGATCAGGGCTGCATCTAGAGCCAACTTAGTTTCGGAAAACATGGGCGCCCAAAACTCAAATGAAACAAAAAGCGAAAGTGTTGTTGTTCAATTTGAAAGGATTTCTGAAGGAAATACTAGAAAAAGCCTCTGGGATCCTCAATATCGATCCGATTGCATAGCTGGGTATTGTATTTCATGTTAATAAACCTCTGTTTTGTGAGTGATCACAGGCTATTTGCGTCAAAATTCACTTAAAAAAATTGGACCCTCAATAATGAATTACGAGAAGGAACTGGGAGTTTGGGATCGGAACCTGAAAAAAATCCCTGGACACCATATAAAAGAGACATAGGTTTCATGCGAGTGGTGTGCTGGGATTACAGCATGCAAGAAAGTGTAGCTTTATCAGTGGCAATTTATGCATTGCACAAGTGTGATTACAAGTAAACACATTGATTGACACAGGCCCACCCTTATCATTTCTTTTTTTGGGGGGGGGGGGGAGGCATAAACTTCAGGTATACAAACTGGTTCAAAATTGCCCAGAGTCAGGCTAAAAATGGGCTCTCCTAATCACTCGTTTTAAATAATTTCCAAGGTACAGTAACATGTTTGGTGACAAAAATTGATAAAAATGTTGTACCAGTTAAATGTGTGGACACAAATATGGTTCATGCAAAAGTTTTAGGATAAAACATATGATGTAGAATAGAATGATTTAATAGCAAAATTAAAGAAAAATGTTGTCCTTCATTCAATGAGAATCTTTCTTGTATCAGGCAACCTTCAAAATTCACAATGAAACATGCAACCAAGGGTTCCCGATGGGCATAGATAATAGTGCAACAGCTAAGCCATTAATAAATAATAAAAAAATAAAAAAAATAAAAAAATCATGAAATAATTATAACCATCTGAAAATCTAATCATTTCATCAGTCAACATTCAGGAAGCTCTCACCAAAGTTTCGTCAGGCCCGACTTGATAGATCATCTACAGATATTCAGCGGACAAGAACATGTTGATGGGCATAGATAGCAGTGCAAAAGCTGAGCCATCAATAAATAATAAAAAAAAATAATTAAAAATCATGAAATCATCATAGCCACCTGAAAATCTAATCATTTAATCAGTCAACATTCAGGAAGCTCTCACCAAAGTTTGGTCGGGCCCGACTTCATAGATCTGCAGATATTCAGCGGACAAGAACATGTTGACGGACGGACGGACGTACGTACGTACATGGCAACGACAAGACCCCACAGCCCTATGGGCTGAGGGATAATAAATGTTAATGGATGAATGGACAGAACGCAACATCATTCTTCAACAGGCATAAGAAAATGTGACTTTTAATGATAATGATTTCTTGATTTTGGGGTCACAGTGACCTTGATCTTTGACCTTGACCTCAATTTTGGTACACAACACATCGTCTTCTTTCAATCTATCAATGCACACAAAAAAATCATGAATTTTAATAATTTCCTGATTTTGGGGTCACAGTGACCTTGACCTAAATTTTGGTACATGACAAACCGTCTCCCCTTAATTTCTCAATGGACACAAAAAAAATCATGATTTTTAACAATTTCACGATTTTGGAGTCACAGTGACCTTGACCTACATTTTGGTATGTGACACATTGCGTCCCTCTAATGTATCTACTGACACAAAAAATGTTACTTCTAAAAAAATCCTAATTTTGGGGTCAGTGACCTTTGACCTTGACCTAATTTTTGGTATGCATCACTTCATTTCCACCTATTAAATCCACTCACAAAAAATTTGAAATTTTTAATGATTTCCTGATTTTTCGATCACACTGACCTTTGACCTCTGACCTTGACCTACATTTAATATGCAACACATCGTCCCTCCCCTAGGGCATCAACTCACCAAAAATTAGAACTGTAGATAGAAAACTGTCAACGATCAATGATTTCCTGATTTTTGGCAACAGTGACCTTTGACCTCTGACCTCGACCTCAATTTTGGTACGCGACACATCGTCTCCACCTGGCGTATCCACTCACAAAAAATTGCAACTGTGGATAGAAAACGTTCACAGATATAGACCGGACACGAACACTTCAGTGATTTCCTGTTTTTTAGGCCCGTGACCTTTGACCTGTGACCTCGACCTTCATTTTGGTACGCGACACATCGTCTCCCCGTAGGGTATCCACTCACCAAAAATTGGAACTGTAAATAGAAAACTGTTCCAGATATAGACCGGACACGGGGGACGGACAGACGGACGGACGGCCCGACAGACGGACAGACGGACGGAAACCGCCATCACATAATACGTCCGCCTTTTGGGCGGGCGTATAAAAAGTATCAGGTTAACTCAGATTAAAAGACTTCTTCGTCGTACAAAACAGCGTTGTTGTTGTTGTTGTCCCCGCGCATTCAGCGACGTCAGGTGTTTGGACCCCGTTTGGGAATTCCCTGGCTTGAACTCCAAATCGAGGCTTACCCGATTCCTATGTCCTTCTCCGCATTAACCATGTTCCGATTGGACAACTGTACATCAAAGTGAGACTTCGATACAAAGGAAACTGAGAACGTGGTATGCGTGCTCAACCTAATACCATATATGGAACGGTCTCCTCACTCAGGAGGCTGGACTGAAACAAAATGTCGAAACGTCGTTCACCAGAGGCGGGGAAGATAACATTTTTCTTAAATAGGGCTCCCCGTCAACCAGCTTCTGAATTAGATTCTGAATCGGAGACTGAACTTGGCGAAGAAGAGACCAACGAACCGTCGCCGTCGGAACGTGACGAACCCCAACCAGGGACAAGTAAAGATTCTCAAGTACCGGTACCAGAACGGCACGTAAATCTTGGACCATCGGCTCCAAAGAAGATACGCGTAGAAGTGAAAAAATTCTCCCCGGGGTGGATTAAAAGATTTCCTTGGTTGAAGTACAACGAGGCCGACAATACCATGTCATGTCGGATTTGTACTCAGGTGAATGGCTCTGGAATCTGGACAGCCGGAACAAGGAATTTCAGGTATTTCGTTCTATCATTTGACAGCACAGTCGGCACATTTTGACAACAACAACAACATGTCATGTCACCATATTAAGCGTTCGCAAGTGGTCCTCTAGTGTGCATTCTGTTTTGTAGTTGTTGAAACAAGATTAATGCCACTCCAGGAAAATTTCACATTTCTCAAAATGAACATATCACCGCAAGCTGAACGTATTATTATTTCAAAATTATCTTGATGCAATAAATATTAATGAAGAATCAGATATGATTTGCTCTGGACCAAAATTTGAAAATGATCAATTTGATAAATTTGAAAAATATTTAGGGTCTAGGCGGCCCCTGGACCCCGGCCTGAAGTGCTAGGATGGTAAATTGGGATGAGACTCCCTGTTTTCAAATTCTAGCTAAACCCCTGCCTGTAGGAGTCCTTAGAACTGTATTCAAATACCGGTGTATGTTCAGGTACAATACACAGGTATACAGGACCGGAAATAAGGCCACACCAGTTGTATTGTTTTAGTTTACACTGATCTGACCCTGGCCATAATGTTTTAAACTGAAGGACTTGATGCTACCACATGTCCCAAAAATAAAATCTGCATGTGAAACAAAAAAATACAATTGGCAAGGCCTAAGGATTACACAATGTTATCCTACGTACATGTTACAGTAGAATTTGAGCTGCAACCGAACATGTTATTGTCATGTTGATGAAACCTGAGTGACTAGTTGCTGGTTTTCTGGAGGTTGTACATGTACTACATGTAAATTTGAACATTCAGGTTACAATGTACCATGAAAGGTTACCAATTATTTCCAGCCCTGTACTGTACATGTACATGTAGTGAACTGGTCAATGGTTGTGAATACACTCCACTGGCCTGGATATAAAATGTCAGGTGAACTATGGACCCAGTCCTCACCAACATGCAATTCCTTTGTCAAGCAAAGTTCTGCCTCCGGCAGATTGGAAGCACATTGCCAGAGGTTTGGTCAACCAACTGGCTGCCAATAAAATCAAAGGCCAAAAAAATGAAGTACTGTATTTTGCTTTCGATATATACAAGTGTTGGGCCTGTGTCATTTTGAAATGTTTTGTTTGGTCAAAATTTATCCTTCGTATCCAATACACAAACCTGATTTGGACTTGCTGCCCATCATACTTCACACTTTTGTTAGCCATCACAAGAACTGATACATTTTGAAATAAAACTTTGAAGAAAAGAGGGAGCTTGACGGTCTGGGGGCCAGTCCTGATACAGTGTTACAGTGTAGGAGTTTGGGAACCTTTCATTTGGAATCAAACCTTCAGACAGGAATTAACATTGGCCCATTTTTCTATTGATCTGCTTTTCTATAGCCGAGTATAGGCACTTCATGTCCGAAACCCTTCCAATGGGAGCAACGTCTTGTGATATAATCTAGGATATAATCTATCATGATATAATCTAGAATATAATCAATGATGCTACTTACCTATCAAAACATGATGGTTCACTTCAAATGAGTAAATTTTCTTATACCACGACTTTTCAAGGTCAATGCAGGCTTTCTCCGAAGATCTATCCCACAAAAGTTCGATACGGAAGACGTCGGAGTCCACTATTTGTTCGTCGAATTCTAGCATTACCTTGTTTACAACCCCGAAACCTATATGGTCGATAGCAAGGAGTTTGTCCTTGGGTAGGGGTGGATCGAACAGTCTCTGCGCGCTCGCTTTGAGCACACCTAGGGAGACAGTCACCACCACATGATTTGCATACATCTTCTCCCCACTCTCCAGTTCAACACAGACTTGGTACCTGCCTTCGTCCGTGCTATTGTCAACTTTCCGGTTCCAGTGCACACAGCGTACTGGGCTGTCGAGGAGAAGGTTTTCCTGCGGGATGTTCTTTTTCAACACTTCCAGGACACTCTCGAACCCAGGGGGAATTGTGTAATGGATTCCCGGCAATTCTTCGTAGCTGCCATAGTCACTGAGAGAGAGGTCATTCAGATTGTCACATCCGGACACACAACACTCGAGAAGGATTCGCTGCTGGAGGATGAGTTCTCGTAGATGCTTGTCACCATTTTGGTATTTTTCCAGCTGCTCCTCCAAGCATTCCCAGAGGTATTCGCCAACATTGTCATTCTCTCCGGGTGTCGGTATGCTCATCTGGTAAAACTCCTCACACTGTTGTAAAGTCATCCCATACAACCAGTCCACCTCCTTAACGATTTTCTCATTGATTTGTTCCCCATTTTCTGTGATGAACAGGTCTTTGCGTTTGAGACTTTTGTCTGCATTTCGTAGCTGAAGCAGGTGATTCTGGTCTGCTATCGTGTAGATGGGGTTTCGTTCGATGCCATGGATCCAGTTGGCGCCCAATTCTGCCTTACCACCTTTACTGTCTGAGGAATATATAAAAATACATTGGATTGATGATATATAGATGAAAAGCATCTCCAAACAAATCCATCTTACATAAAAATTCTCTAACATTTGAATACTTCCATATTTGAATACATGTAGGTTGACAGATGATATTATAGGATCTTAGATTCCCAGATCAAGGATCACATCTGGTGATCTTGGTTGATCGCCCAATAATATTTGATGTACATGTACCTGTACTGTTGGAAACGGGAAGTGATTGGGTACTTTGGAGACAGAACAGATCTTGCCATCCAGGGCTTTATATTACATGCTTTTTACGACGGTAAACGTTGTGCCCAAATTAGCTGTCCCCAAATTAACTGACTCGTTGACTCGGAGGCATTTATTCCTACAATTAACTCCTAGGTGAATTTACAGACTGTCCACTTAAAGTAAGTCAATAGCTTTGGTGGTTATAATGATGAATTGCATTGTACTAACTGCAATTAAAGTACAATTTATGAACAACAAAGCTGATTGAAAATAAAAACAAAACACAAAAACATTAGTGGTGAAAAAAAGTTTCAATTGCAAGTTAACCATGTCAAATAGTTCTTGGTTTTATATGTTGAATCATAGATAGAAATTATCATCATGAATGGTTGCAAGCCTGGAAATAGGCACCAGTCAAATTTGAAATCACCCCTGTGAATAAAGTGGTACGGTTCAGTTTAGTCTTACTATATAGGCCAAAGGTTAATCCATGATTATACCAAAAAGGGTGGTCAATATGACAGGCACCTATTTCCAGACATGGACTGAAGATGTTGATTGCAACTTGGTTTTATACTTCAAAATTTTGGTTAGAAATGATGAATAGTTGGACATAAAATATACCTTCAAAAGGGTCCAAAATCGCTTAGAATCAATCTCCGGGCGTCTGGGGGCTCCGGCGGCCCCCGGGCCTAAAAAAATTTTCGCCTCGCTTCGCTCGTCAAAAATACGGGCCGTACCCAAATTACGGTAATATAACGCCCTGCCATCATCTAAACATGTGAAACCATCTTGGAAATTAAAATAAATCCAGTTTGAACTATTTTTGGCATAGATCTACCACTGAAAGGTTTACTGGAAGCCCCGTTATTTAAACGTCAGGCATGTCAGGGAGCGGATTTTATTGGGAGATTTCAATACTGTTTCGCTATAAGTAACTGTTAGATCCAAAATGTTCGGCGATATTCACAACGGCTAATTTGTCCTATTCGGAACTGATTGCTAATTAAATAAGTTTATTCAAAAATCTATTTTTTTTCGTCATGAAAAGAGAAATTTCAAATCTCATCCTCATTCCAAATACATGTAGGTGTATTTCGTGCCCTGCCTTTCTTTCGCGAATGCAAGCAGCTGTTCTACAGCAGGCTAGTACAGCTGATCTCCAACCTACGAAGAAAGTAAATAGACCTCATGTTTTGTAAGCTGCCACTGACACCTTTCTTTATGTGCACTCAAAATAGCTCCAGCACAACCCAATTTAACTCCTGTTGGAGGCTAATTTTAGCACAATCTCCGAGAAGTGGTGGCTGTGTCTATATACTTACATTATAACACTCTGAAAACTCTCCTAAATTGGATTTAAGAGTTTGACATTTCAAGAGATGTGACAGATTAAATACATAACCTTTGATACATGTCTGTCATGTATGTAGAGAGGGAGGTTAAGTGCTTTCACATTCATGGGTTAACCACTGCTCTACAGGCTGTACAGGTACATGATGCAGATCATGTAATATATTTATTACCGGTACATGTACCTCCTAACACATTCCAAGTTGATGCTGGTGCAAACAAATCACATGATACAATACGGCGGATTCTATCGAAACCCAGGCCACAAATGAAGCCAAGATTTAGAAAGGATTTTTTTTTTAATAACACCTTGGGAGGAAAACTGATTTGATTTGTGCAAAGATTTTGGAGTTTTCTACCTGGAAAATCAGTGAGAAGTCCAAACCTAACAAATTCTATAATTTTTAATTTTGTATCAACGAACTGATGGGAATTGGACATATCCAACTCTCATGCACACTGTACAAAAACTTTGAGAGGCATTTTCAAAGTTGAAAACTACATATTATAGACTAACCAAACAAATTATAATGAATAACAACTTCTTTGTTTATTAGCTGGTGACATTCTGCTGTAGTTACTAATGGCATTCTCAAAGGTTGTAAAAAAAGAGTTAGCCATGCCTTTAGTGAAATTCACATTTCAGACTTAAATCTTCAAAAGTAGGGTTAAATCTGAAATAGATATGGATGTTATGCTTGACATATTAATTTGGTTTTTATCATATATCGAAACTGTCTGCTTTAAGCTTACAGCACTTGTCGCCATACATGCAATGTGGTGCTAGCACATGTGCCCCCCAACAGTAAAGAATACTTACACATATATGAGCATGCATCTGTTGAATTAAATGGACACAAAAATTGTTCTTCTCATGACTTGATAATTTGCTTCACAGAGAGGCATATTCCAAATATGCATTATGAACATTGCGATCGTTAATCTAGGTCACTCTACTACATGTACTCACTGTACATGACATCATCAAAGTTTGCACCAGACCCAAAATGGCAAGATTGAACCTGGCCTTTACATGCAGCTATATAATTGTAATCAAATACAGCAGGATATTATAGCTCTACCTGGCATTTTAAACTAGCAGGGCAGGCTAACGGCTAAGCCATGTACAGGACCTAGTACGGTACCTAGACTCAAATATGCTTTCATTGTGAAGGTTTATACTTGACAATAGTATTTCTTGGCACTAAAGACAGGAACATTATTTTATTAATTTCTTAGTCATATTTTTGAGCATATACATGTATGGATGCCGCCATTTAGCGAGGTTGTGAGCATCAATTAACATCACATTAAACATCATGTGGAATTTCAAGTTTCAGCGCTCTCATGTCGCCAAAACGAAAAAAGCAATGAATTATCAATCTTTTTTATGAGCATACTCTCAAAATTGAGCATATGAACACATTCCACCACTGTAGATCGTGAGTCCACTTAGTACTAATGTTAACAATGGACACCTCTGTGAAAGATGTGTTGGGCCAACTTGCAAGTGACATTCCAATGATGGTATCATCAAACAACCTCATTTTCATACAGTGCAAGCAGTGGCAAGTTGACAAGAGTAAGACCCAGAAATGAATAAAATAATACTTTTCCTTTATTAGTGGCAAGAGATATTCGGTACACTCTTTGTTTAGGTAGAAATCTTTACAATAAAAGTATGTATATTCAAATTGAGTGAAGCATTCTTTTAATGGATAATTGTTTTTTTTTAACAAATTATTATAAAGGCACAGAAGTGATAGAATACCATGCCCAAAATGTCTTCTCTCACATTATTTTAATCTGATATGTAAGCGTGACACCCAACATCAAAGCGTGATCATGGCAGATCGAATAAAATCAAAGGGAGGCAACTCTAGGCTTAGTCAAGGAACCAAACAAATTTCAAAGGGATGTTTATACTTCTTTGGGTCAAACACACTTGTTTTGATGTTCTTTAAAACTACATGAATCTTGTTCTACCAGTATTGTTCTGATATACTCTGGGATCTGCCTCAAACACTAGCTTGGGCCATCTTTCGCAGACAGATTGCACAGGTTACAGTGTGCATTGATCAGTAGGTGTTGAATGCCTTATTTGTTTTTTTTCTTCTCAGTTTTAACTTATTTAGTCATCAGTTCTCCCCTACCACATACATACATATATACATGTAGCTATATACTGAATTTTTTTCAAGCTTCTGACCGAAAAAGTTTCTGGCCCCCAGTGCCGTGGGCAATGTGTAATTAATGTTTTTTTTTTTTTTATCGTTTCTGTTTCGTTTACGTCACCCCATTGACCAAGCCTCGAACCGTTTTCCGCTTTTAACAAACAGCTCCAAATCTAATCTCACCCACAGGCAACAAAAATGTAATGAGCTGTTACATTATTATGCGCGCGGTTTATTACGCGAAACATGTCACATCATTTAGTTTCTAACTATGCAGTTATGTCAACCATGCCATTATATATTTCAATTATGTCATAAATAACATCAGTACGGTACTCTATCAAGACAAACACAAACGAGCTCTTTTCCTACGAAGTAGGCTACAGATCGCAAATTGTCCGGTAATGAGTGAGTCAGTCAGTCCATCCGAATCCTTTCGTCGGCAAAATAAGGAGAACCGTTGACATTATAACCTTGATTTTTGGCATGAACGAGCATTAGGGCATGGTTACCAGCTAGTTCTGATCTGAAATAATTCTGATTAAAATTACATTTATAATTAACACTCCAGTATATTGTTATAGATCATACGGAGAAAAGTCCGATCATTTAAGCGAGGGAAACATGACACCATGGAATTTGGGAACAGCCCTGGCATGCCTGGTGCTCTCTCGCTGTTGGATTCAACCGCAAGATCTGAGGACAGCGACCTCAATACAGCTGAGCGAACTATTTATAGACGGAGGCTGGTGAAACCCAGTATTAATGTGTTTAACTCCGAGTCTATTCAACTGCTTGATGTACCAGGGCCGGATCACTAAATGACCAGAACATTCACCAATATACTTTCATTTTTTGTGGCACGAACACATCGATGTAAATATATAAATACCCAGAATATAATCTTGCTCAATCTCACAAAAGGCATGTTATAAAGAGAACCTATGGCTGTTATGGAAGGTTGTACATGTACCATATTATGATGAAACGTACCGTAGGGGAGGGTCACATCATATCTCAATGAAAATGCGATCGAGTCCTAATGCCTACTCTACTTCGTAGGTCCTGTGACGTTAGTCACACTGCTCATGTGGGTAGCGCAGTTTTACAAAATTTACAGAACGGTGACGCGGCTTAGCAACACAATGGCGGACTTTTCATTGAAAAAATGACGGAGATGGGAGGGGTAGGTATCTATGGCTACAACCTGGAAATAGAACCGGTACGTTCTTTCATTCATGCATTATCCTCACGCGCTGATGATCCATGCCAATTAAAACACCAAACCAATGGAATATCATCGAATCATACGAACTGTTCCTTCCGTTCTACATTTTTACTACGGTGGGGCAGAGATCATTCCTGCAGCCGTTTAGACGGAAGATATATGCAATCGAAGCCAGGAAATTGACGTCACCCCACTCCCCAGTGATCCCACAAATATCCTGACAAAGTTTCACAATATATTGCCCAAAACTGTGGCCATCAAAGTTCATATTCCCACTCCCTAGTACAGTCAGTGGGAGATAGATGCCCTTTTTGACTACTCATCTTACCTCCCTTCTGTGACCCCCTTCTAGTAGAATCTCAAACACATCTTGACGAAAATAGATAGATTCACAAATTTTACTATATATAGCCTACATTTTATGTCCCAGGTCCCCTGTGGGCATTTACTGTCATCTTAAAATATCTTGTTGTTGTTTTGAGTCACTTTGCCCTCAATCTGATTTAAAAACAGAAACCAATTAACATCACATTAAACATCATGTGGAATTTTAAGTTTCAGCGCTCTCATGTTGCTAAAATGAAAAGAGCAATGAATTATCAATCTTTTTATGAGCATTATAGTCTCAAGATTGAGCATATGAACACATTCCACCACTGCAGATCTGGAGACCACTTGGTACCGTACTAATTTTAACAATGGACACCTCTGTGAAAGATGTGTTGGGCCAGCTTGCAAATGACGTTCAAATAATGGTATCATCAAACAGCCTCATTTTCATAGTGCAAGCAGTGGCAAGTTGACAAAAGTAAGACCCAGAAATGAATAAAATAATACTTTTCCTTTATTAGTGGCAAGAAATATTCGGTACACTCTTTGTTTAGGTAGAAATCTTTACAATAAAAGTATATGATATATTCAAATTGAGTGAAGTACATTCTTTTAATGGATAATTGTTTTTTTTTACACAAATTATTATAAAGGCATAGAATATGATAGAATACCATGCCCAAAATGTCTTCTTATTTTAATCTGATATGTAAGCGTGACACCCAACATCAAAGCGTGATCATGGCAGAATAAAATCAAAGGGAAGCAACTCTAGGCTTAGTCAAAGAACCAAACAAATTTCAAAGGGATGTTACTTCTTTAGCTCAAACACACTTGTTTTGATGTTCTTTAAAAGTACATGAATCTTGTTCTACCAGTATAATTGTTCTGATATACTCTGGGATCTGCCTCAAACACCAGCTTGGGTCATCTTTTGCAGACAGATTGCACAGGTTACAGTGTGCATTGATCTGTAGGTGTTGAATGCCTTATTTGTTTGTTTTTTCCCCAGTTTTAACTTATTTAGTCATCAGTTCTCCCCTACCACATACTACATACATATATACATGTAGCTATATACTGAATTTTTTTTCAAGCTTCTGACCGAAAAAGTTCCTGGCATAAAAATTGCTGTGGGCAAATGTGTAATAATGTTCTTTTTTTTTTTTAAATTTCTGTTTCATTTACGTCACCCCACTCCCCAATGATCCCACAAATATCCTGACAAGTTTCACAATATATTGACCAAAACTGTGGCCATCAAAGTTCATATTCCCACTCTCTAGTACAGTCAGTGGGATGCCCTTTTTGACTACTCATCTTAGTGACCCCCTTCTAGTTGAATCTCAAACACATCTTGATGAAAATAGATAGATTCACACATTTTACTACATATATAGCCTACATTTTATGTTCCAGGTCCCCTGTGGGCATTAGTTCTCTTAAAAAATTTGATCTCCAAGATAACCTTCCAAATTATAGAATTTATACCCTGTTTCTTGTTTTACGAATATAATTTTAACACTTTCAATGTAATAGTGCAATGTTATTAATGTTATTGTACTAGTGCACAATGCCTCATACATGTTAAAACTTGTGACTTTATCATGGAATGATGAACCATGTCACAAGTAGTTCCATTCTCTGCATTGCCGCAATGGACGTCGTTAACGTCATCTCGGACGTCAAAAGGGGCAGTGCAGATTTCTCTTCACTATACAAAGCAAAAAACTGGCTTTGAGTCCTTTGAGACAGAATACGAGTGAAATGCAGTTGGGGGAAAGGGGGGGGGGGGGACTTTTCTACACTCTGTTATTCACATCATTATCTTGAATTTGACATACACTTGTACAAATGCCATAGTTACACTTTAATAGCTAGCCTATCCTAACAAATTTTTACCACATATCCACCATGATATATTTCTGGCCCTCAATGGATTCATGTAGATACAGTTTTCCAATACTGTCCTCTCACAGAGATGGCATTATGGTCAGCTAGAGCAGCCAATAATAGTGTGATTATGTAAAATCATACACTTGTTCATGTATACTGTTACTGGCCTTAACCAATGTGATTTGTGTTTGCGCCAATAAACGAATCTGAATCTGTATTGTCAAATCAGGCACCTACGCAGAGCATACAATTATTTATCCCTGATATCATTATAGAACAAGAACAAGAAATGAATTACATTGACTCCATTGCCACGGCATTGACCCACTGGGGGTGTGGTCTGCCGGAGATGGCTCCATCCCCATCTCTTACCGACAACGACACCCCCACCTTGGTCAAGGACCCACCCGGTAAAAGGTGTGTTGACACTCGGAGAGAAAGCATCCAATCCCAATATGAGGTTTGCTTTGGCTGGCCCATTAGCATCATCCGGCATTTCTCACATCTAATATTCATTTGAAATCGTGAGTAATCAAAGGAGAACTACCGTACTGCATGAATTATCCTGAAATTTCTGATTTCTAGATAACGGTACTTTAGGTAGACACTGGAATAAAATTCACAGATGTAATAAAAAGTCTTTTCAGATAAAATCTAGGACTATGAGATTTGATTTTTATCTCTGAAAGAACACATACTGTTTCTTAGAGTGACAAAAATTTTGGACTGGATAAAATATCCTGATGACCACTGGGGCAGATTACAAATTCTGTTAAATCCACCAGAATCAATAGCAAGCATTACAGCTAAGGTATAAACATGTGTTTAAAAAAAAGAAGGAAATCTGAAATTAAAAATACAAAGCAGATTCTAGACCTAATTCAAGAGATTATCACAACCACAAGCCAAGATCTATTAAACTGTGAATGTGATAACACTTTTTGACTTGATTTGTATCAAGTTATCAATAATACTAGTCATATCAATAACAACTGTATCAAATAGTTTATTATTCAATGTGACTTGGTATGTATTTTGTAAGTGGAACAGCTGTGAGGCGCATACGGCATGAACGTGATAGTTGGAAATCCATACATGTATGAATATCATTGGTGCACGTGACCTTCCACTTACCAACATCGACACTCCATATTCGACCACCAGTGCGATCTGTGGCTTCAAGAATTTTGAAATCGGTTAACCCATTTCTTGTTAGATATTCTCCGCACGCTATTCCAGCAATTCCTGCCCCTATAATGAGAACTTTGGGGCTTCCCGTCAGGGTGTCCGCTCCCTTCATTGTGTTCATCTTGGCTTTCTTCAATCCGCTCAATACGGCCCGCTCAATCAGCTGAGCTCGAGCGAAAGAAGCCACTGTCGAGAAAAGAAATATTCTCGACCGATCTCACTTTCCGTACAAAAAATCGCGGTAATAAGAACTACAACTGAGATTAACGGTGATCACAGCCAAACTTTAACTGACCAGCTACCAGTTCTCTCTTCTCACAACTGAATTTACACTCCACGAAGGTCATTCTAGTTCACAGAATGTCCTTTCCGCCTCCAAACAGAACGCCGCGTCAAACATCGGGCAAGCATTCATTACGGTTTTACGTCACTGCGGAGAGCGCCCCCTTTGTTGGGGTCCACGTGGAGTGTGCTATAAATAGACCATACATTCGTTTCCGGATCTCCTGTTCGTACAAACTCCGTGTCTGTAGCCGAGCGCTTAAATGAACTCGTTAGGCCGTACTGTTAGTGTATTAAATCAAGAATTCAGGTTTCATTCAGCGAATTTGTATTGTATATTTTCAACATCAAATGCCTACTTTTAAATCTTTTGAACGATGAACCGTGTCCGTGTGAGGCCCCACGAGGATCAAGAGAATGAATGAACTCACGAGAAAGGTGGGGGGAATTCCCGGTCAAGGTCGTTACCGTGGAAACGTGCTGTCAAGCAAAGTTCGTCTGCTAAATCTGACATTTGTTGTTGGGTCTTCACTGATGCAGTTGCTGCTGCTGGCCAGTGTGATTTTTCATCATTTTTAGCCCTGATCCATCTGGTTTATCAGTTGTGCACAGATAGGTAAAAACAATCATAGGGAAGTCAGTGGCTAACTTTCTCATCCTGAAGCTAAAAGTCACACACGTGAGGTGGGCGTGGCGGAGTGACTACACACGGACCGTCAGTCAGCAAAGAGAGATTTGTGACGGCATGGTCATGGATGAATGTGCTGTAAATATTTTCAAACGGTAACCTAGGCTATGATTATCATACAGCCAAATAATAACTGTCATACAGGGTGTACACATGATAAAGGTAAAACCATGTTGGCGCACCCAGCGGCGACGGCCCTATTGAAAAAAAAGAAGAAAATGAGACAAATTTTAAGCGTTATTTGAGGTAGGCAGTGGCCATACAGTACTGGTACCGTACATGATACGTCATGTATGGTGATGGCATGGATATTGTAAAACGTTTTTACAAGATACAAAATCGTTATCACAAGATATACACTCATATATACTGAGATACAATATATCAACTTGCTATAAGCTTATAAAAAGATACCTGGTTCCCATTGTGTGAGATACAAACTCGTTATAACGAGATACAAACTCCTTTTTATAACGAGATCTTGATAAGGAAATATAAACTTAATTTTAGGAGGTACATTCATTATAACGAGATATTAACTCATATATTTAGGAGATACACACTCAGCGACAATCGAAACTTGATGAGATACTACCGGTACCGGTAACTCATTACTGCAAGATCCAAATTCACTACGTATAGTGAGCTTGTTATAACGAGATACGAGCTCGAGATCATTTTTATGATGAGATACAAGCTGGGATAACTCGTAAACCAGATGATAAAACTTGCTAAAGCGAGATACAAACTCATTTTAATGATACAAGATTGTAAAAACAAGATATAAATTCGATATGGCCAGACTTATAAGGCCATTGTCAGTTGATTGGCTGTTTACCATGACCTTGCACATGCTAGATACTCTAATTATTTATTATTAATTATGAAATTGCAAACCAATTGTATACGATTATGACGAAAATGATTGAGTTTTACTCATGAAAATGTAAATCCCTCATCTATTTTAATTATTTGCCCTCAAAATATAGATGAGGGCTGGTCATGCTAAACAACCAATCAAGTGACAATGACCTAATAGCGAGACAAACTCATTCTGATAACATAGGTCGAAATTAGCTACTACCATAACAGTTCATATCGGAGTCAAAGGATCGGGATGTAAAATAGTACCACTGAGCCGTCTTTACACCCCCTGTACCATTGTCGTGACGACATGTAACTCTCACCCTACTTTTAGACACATACTCGTTTTAATGAGATAAGAAGTCGTTATAATGAGATAAAAATTTGTTAAGAGATACTAACTAACGCCGAGTTACAGTCGTTATATCGAGATACTAAAATTGTTTTAAGGAGACACACCATACTAACTCGATATAGCGAGATACCAACTCATTAAAACACGTTACAATGAGATACAAAGTCGTTATAGAGAGATACTAATTCATTTTAATGAGATGAGAAACTACTCGTGATAATGAGATTTAACTCTTTATTACGGAATGCAAAGTCCTTATAGTGATATACTAACTAATGCAAACCGTTATAACGAGATTTGTTAACGAGATAAACAAAAACTTGCTATAGCGAGATACAAACGCATACAAGTGAAGGTCATTATGAAAAGATAGATACAGACTTAATATAACCAGCGTTATAGCGGGATACATACCCATAAGGAGATACATACATGTACTCGTTCCTATTGAGATAATGTGTTTAAGAGATGCGATAATACCGAGTTTGTCATTATAAAGAGATTTAAAAATTGTTTTAATCATTAGATACATCAAAGTAACTCGATATAACGCGAAACTAACTCTTTACAAACACGCAATGGTGAGATACTAACTCGTTATTCCAAGAAACTAACCCGTCACAATGAGATACAAACTCGCCTTATATTAGGCTGGTATCTCGTGGGAGTAGAACGGTATCGGCGCAAACCGAATGACAAACCATCACTGGTCACCCAACAAGGTCTGATTTAATCGGGGGCCCCAAATTTGGCAAACAATTGGTTAACCAACAAAATATTGATCATCCCGAACTTGGCAACCAACACCCTGGATTATATCTATTGGTCAACCAACGAAACTAATCACCCAAAACTTGGCAAACCAACACCATTGATCATCGACACTGGTCAACCCATACTTGGTTAACAAACTCCACTGATCAACTACCAATATTGGTCATTACATGGGCGATTTATCATTATAGTGACTGAATAACTACAGTGAACTAAACTTCAAATTGTAATTGAATGAATAAACTGTGTTTATTGTTGCTGGAATTCATTTATGGTCCGTAGACTACATAACTAAATATATCTGTAACCGCTCTACCACGAATCTCGAGAATGGTAAACATCAGAACCAATGGTGAAATGGTTAGATTCACCATTATTCTCTCATTCGCCAGTTTTCTCTAATTCGTCATCAATCATTGATTCGCCAGTAATAATTAATTCACCATTATTTTCTAATTCGACATCTTTTCTCTAATTCGCCATTATTCTGTAATAAGGTCATTATTATCCAGTTTGCCAGTATTCTGTAATTCGCCATTTAATTCGCCATTATTCTTCAATTTTCCATTTAATTCGTCATTATTATCTAATTCACCATTACTTCACCTTTATTTTCTAACTTGACATCTTTTCTCCAATTCGCCATTATTCCGTAATTCGGCATTATTCTCTAATTCACCAGTGTCCCCTAATTCACCAGTAATAACTAATTCACCATTATTATCTAATTTGCGAGTTCTCTCTTGTTCGCCATTAATCATTAATTCGCTATTATTTTCTAATTCGAAATGTTTTCTCTCTTGTTCGTCATTTTATTCTCAGTCGACTGCGCCATCATTTATCTAACTTGCCACTATTGTCTAATTAGTTAGTATTCTCTAATTCGCCAGTAATCATTAATTCACCATTATTTTCTAATTCACCATCTTTTCTCTAATTCACCATTTTATTCTCTAATTCGTCATTATTATTTAATTTGCCAGTATTCTGTAATTCGCCATTTAATTCGTCATTATTCTGCAATTTTCCATTTAATTCGTCATTATTGTCTAATTCACCATTAATTCACCTTTATTTTCTAATTTGTTCTCCAATTCGCCATTATTCTGTAATTCGCCATAATTCTCCAATTCACTAGTGTCTCCTAATTCGCCAATAATCACTAATTCACCATTTTTCTCTGATTTGCGAGTTCTCTCTTATTCGCCATTAATCATTAATTCTCTACTATTTTCTAATTCGAAATGTTTTCTCTCTTATTCGCCATTTTATTCTCAGTCGACTGCGCCATCATTTATCTAACTTGCCACTATTATCGAATTATTCAGTATTGTCTAATTCGCCAGTAACCATTAATTCACCATTATTTTCTAATTCAAGATCTTTTCTCTAATTCACCATTTTATTCTTTCGTCATTATTTTTTAATTTGCCAGTATTCTCTAATTCGTCATTTAATTTGTCATTATTATCTAACTCGCCATTATTATTTAATTTGCTATTATTCTCTAATTCGCCAGTAATCCTTCAACCGTCGTTGTTTCTCTACAATTCGCCATTATTCTCTAATTCGCTATTATTCTCTAATTCGCGAATGACATTCACCATATATTCTAATTCACATTCTCTAATTCGTCATTATTATCTGATTCACCATTATTTCTCTAATTCGCAACAAAAAAATGTTTGCAAAAATAATGAAAAAGACAAATAATTCAGCAATTATTACTCATTTTCTGTTATAATTTTTTTTCATTATGAACAATCAAACATTCAGTTCGATTTTTCTTCTTGAGTTATCTTCCTTTGGGCAACTCTTCTGCAAAATCCCGTATTTTTCGTCCTTTATCACGTGTCGGTCATGTGACTTTTTGTCTCTTTCTTTTGATCCTTCTTTTGTCTCCCCTCTTTTGTCCTTTTGTCACCCGCGAAGAGAAGTTTATGCCCCAGCTTGTACCCCAGACGGTTACCACTTTTCTCGTGAGGAAGAAAGATTATTTTCTCCGCACTGAATCTGGGAACACAATAAGACTCGTGTCCAATTCCTAGAATAGACGACTCCCTGGATGCGCTATGAGGCTCAACATTGTTTTAAACGCTGGATCTGAAAAGTGGTTATTGGAAAGTTGAGGTCGACTCGAATGATGCTGAGAAAACTGTTTTGTTCACGTCATGTTGCTTTTGCCAATTTAAGGTTATGCCTTTTGGCGTATGCAGTGCCCCAGCAACGTTTACCCGTCCAATGAAAGCTGAGCTGAACTGGAATACCTGTCTATTGTGCTTGGGCAACACAATCGTCTTCTCGAGACCCATCTAGCTAGGCCGAATGATATCTTGCCTATGATTGAGGGAGCCGGTCTGAATTATCGCCGAATAAGTACCATTTGTTACGCAAATAAATTCTTGTGTCCTACTCACTCACTCTCCCAATATAACATTACAGTGTATGAGTAACTAAACTCCACATTGACTAAATAAAATTATTTCTTGTTGTTGGAAATAACCATAGCCATCCGTAACCGCTCAACCACGAATCTTTGACTTGTGACTGTGGATTGCCGTCTACCGACCGACCACGCTAAAATACAAAACACTATAAATTGGATATAAATTATGAAACGTGGATGAGCTGGTTCTGGATACATATTACCTTTTAAAATCATTCTCACAGCCAGAAAAATTCTAATGAGCATCACCAAAAAGGCTGATGACAATATCTCCAATGAAAAGTGATGAGCCAGCGCCAGTACCATATTCCATATAGTGATGTACTTTTGTGATGACCTGAAATTTACACCCATTGCTCATTACCATTTATTGGCGATGAGCCGGCCCCATCAGAATGGTGTTTGACTGACCTAATCGCCCTTTATCATCACTGCGCATTTCTGACTGTTAATGTGCGGAATTTTATGCATGATTCTTGCTACAATTTTTTAAAATATATTTTTCAGATAATATAATAATGCGTGGATCACAAATGACACCGAAATTCCGAACACCATACAGAGGTAAAGGTTCGTCGTTAGAAAATAGTACGTCCAAAGTCAGAGGAACCGACCCTGAATGTGATATGCTCGACTTGATCGGCGTATCACAAAAGACTTCAACGCCAATCCTGAATTTGAAGCGGAAGGGCCGTAGAAGAGACAAACTGAAACAAGTTGTGTGTTCTGAAGGTGGTCATTCTGTTCCGTCTCTGTCGACAAGTGGGTTGCCAGTCTCGACTAAGGTAGCAAACATCGACGCTATCAGACACTCGAGTCCGTTACCAGACGAACCATCGTCTGAAATATACGACTTTCCATCGTGGTCTCCCAGTTACTGCGGCAAGAAGAAGCGTTTCTGTCAACACCAGAAGGTATATAGAATTAGAAGCGACTCATTTACAATTTATAGAATAGTTTCAAGTCAGAATCGCTTGCAATTTCAGAGTGAACATTTTTATGGCTTTCCCAATGGCCTGTGTCTGTTTTCACTTTACTTGTTCTTGCTGAATGATGTTCATCCCTAGCCATGGTAAAGTATATATAAGTATACAAACCTGCATAAGGATAATGATATCGATCAGATGTTCTATAGTTTAAGTTTATGGATAGAAAGAGGCTCTGAGCAATTGTATTTACTTGACTCATTTTCTGATTTTAGGATCCTGTTTGACAGAATTTCAGGGCACAATAAATTATTAAAGTTTTTAATGAAAATACAATTGTGTGCATCGATTCACTCCGAATATTCCCCAAACTATTCCATTTCCCACTGTATACAGTTTGTTTCGGATCCGCTCCAATTAGGAACATTTCTTGAGTCGTCTTATTGGTTAAATTCATCCAGATATCTTCCATGGCGCGTATGGGCATGAAACATCTCCACTATATAAACATTGTAATTGAAATGGATTTCAACCTGCTTGTCTGGCCATGCTGATAAATATGATAGTTTAATGGAGTTTGGACGAACTATTTTAGATGACGTATGTTGTGATTTCTCTACTTCTTGGTGATTATCCAAAAATCAATGGATATAACTTTATACATTTTAGGTGTTAATGGAGAGGCAGGTCTTGAAAACAATCCTGAGGATGGCGGAAGAAATGAAGGAACTACGTCACAGGCAGCAGCTGCTGAGAATGACGTCACTAGCCAAGCCATGTAAGTACAGATACGCCGCCTACATTTGATATTTGCAATATCGATCTCTATGTATCCTGTTTACCATTGAAGTACAGTGATTTTTGGAGCGGAGAATCAGATCAGTTGGAAAACATTAGGAGTTCAGATTTTAAAGCCCTCTCCAAGAACTCGGTTTCATTGATTACCCGCCTTGCTATTTAAACGACTATTAAACTATATGTGGAGAGAGTCTTATGTTCCACGTGGACGGCTGATTGGCAGTTAAATAAACCTTGTATTTTAGTATATATTTCATTTTATAAGTTCTATAATCTTAGAGATTCCCGTCTGTCAAAAGTACTATGGTGATTAATCCATTTAACGCCCACGGAAGTTGTAAATCTTCTAAATCTGCAACGCATAGAAAATCATCTCATGACGTTTTGTTAATCCTTATTTGAAAGAGATGAGCGCTCCTTCACAAAAGTGTATTTTGATGTATTTTCTAAGAGAAATAGAACATTCTACGTTATTTATTTCAATCGTGTGTGCTTTTCTGAAGATGACGTCAATTATGATTTTCAGAGAACAACAATGTTGTATGTTTAATTTCTTACTAAACTTGCACCATGTACATTTATCATCATTTATTTATCATAACGCCACAAACAGACATCACTGGATATGAAAGTTTCATGGGATTCCCCTGACCCAATCTCAACCGTGACAAAGTCCGTTTTGTGAGAGAAAAGATATGGAGCGTGTCGAACTGAGGACACGGATATCAAATAAACTATGTTGGTCAACCTATCATTCAGCCATATCATCTTTAATAATCTCTGTTTGCCTAGCATATTTATCAATTCGCCCCTGATTTGACCGAGAGATCAATTATTCATTCAGTTTTCATCGAAATTAACGGTATATGATCATGATAGTGATGACCGATGAGCAAGCAAATTGTGGCTCATAATCCTCCGCAAAAAAAGGAAAATATAACCCGAACCGCTTTTATGATTTGCACGCGGTATATATGAACTGGGTTAACTTGCCTCACGATCTTGTATTTCGAGCCGTAAATAACTATACTAATAGCACACGCTTCGTTTATTTGTAGCCATGGTGTGTTTCAATGGTTGGAATGAAAACAGTTTGTTTATCTGTCTGTTTGGTTGCTCACTTCTGTGAATAGCGCAACTTTTGATTTCATTCCAAGAATGGAGACGGGAATTTTCTCGAAACGTCCCATATCAGCAGCGTTCAGTTAGATGTAGGCCTACTGTCCGAGTGTATTTTATTTTAGAAATGCGATACTGGTTTTTCCGTGTTGTTATCGTCATCCTGCCTATAGCTTACACGGATGTTATTCGTTAGGCGTTCAATGAGGGATAGCAATAATTAAATCATGCATTCTTATAAAAAAAATTTGTATTTTGTACAGATCGGCGTCAGTAATGTGTCACGTTTGAAGCAACTTCGATCTGCAATATTTAGGTTTTCGGAAACTTTTGAAGAGACACACTGATGATGATCGACCATCTCATTCACTGTCCGCAGTCATACCAAATGATTATTCCATAGAAATTAAGTTATTGTCACTTATGATACATATGTTATATTGATATTTCAGTTGTTAGTAGTAGAGAAAGCGTAAATTCCCAAACCTGCCATGCACAGAGACTTCCGGTAGCTTATTTTCGCTTGCTCGTGCGCAGGATCGGCATTTTGTGTTTCCGGATAAGCAGCTTTCCGTCACGTGACTTCCGATAAAGGGGCAAGGCGGATATGATCTGATTGGTAAACAAGTCCGAAGATGTCGAAGCAAGTCATTCGAGGAGCGTGTATCGGTCACCCTCAAGCTAGCCTGAATATCAAATCCATCGTTGGCCTACAATGGCCTGACAGTTCGAGTTGAGTCAATTCCTTTTTGCGCACATACAGTTCCCAGACCATGTTAAACTTGCTAGGCTTCTAAGGTAGGGCGTGGTGCACAATAGCTCGGAACTGTCCCTCAGGCTCGGTATTGATTGGTGCAGTAGGGTCGAATTTGGGATTGGTGGACAGCTTGCTAGCCCGCTTTAAAAGCTTTACCGATATCAAGAGGTGTGAGAGTCATCAGGATTTCACCCTACGAGACTCCAGGGCTCAGGTTTGCGCCACAGGGTATTGTGGATATGTGATTATGCGTGCGCATGCGCAACCTGAAGTGGAACGCTTTAGCGAGAATGAGAGACATCGGGGTTTCATCCAACGAGACTCCTGGACCCAATCTTGCGCCAGTGATTCGAGAATAAGTGAGTGAGTGAGTGAGTGAGGTGCGAGTGAGTGAATGAGTGAGTGAGTAAGTTAGTGAGATGTGAGTGAGTGATTGAACCAGGAGAAGGAATAGGAGACATGATTAACGCCTGTCTTTATAAATGCAGTGACTCCCTAATGCTGACTAGTAAGATGTCATACACACAAACACGAGATCGGCAAAATTCGGAGATATGGAAAGCCCCGAAGGTGATATCTGGTGATATCTTATAATAATGTGATGAACCGTCATTATTCTTTATTCACGCTAGATTTATCGAGTTCAGGGATAGGACTTGTTTTTTTTTTAAATATATGTTTGTGGTATAAACTTTCAAGTAGAGTTACCTACCTTAGGAATTCGATGAATATCGGCTTTAGTAGAGTTATATCTCGTCAACATGACTACCTCCCCTTTAGTAGGGTTATTACGGCAAAATTCGGAGCTCGGAGAAGATCGCAATTTGGAGTTCGACAAAGTCCGGAACACGGAGCTCGGTGGATGGCAAAGTCCAGTGCTGGGAGCTCTGAAAAGCCCCAAGGATCTCTGGTGAAATTTCTATTAAGAGGATGAAGATAGCTATTAAGATAGCTTCAACATAATAAAGCTAATTCGTGCATGCACGTTGTAGACTATAAATTTCAAAATAGATTTACCCCCTTCTTTTATACCTATCCTTACAATAGGATTCATGTAAATACATGGTTGTATAGTACACAATTTGTGTGAAATTGCAATGATAAATCTTTCTCTCTATAGTTTGATCTTTCTTGTGATAAAACATACGCTATTCAGATTTTTCAAATTTTCACATGGTAATCTAACATCTAGGTAGGGGTATTTTCTTCTGTTTAAACTACAATGGTCCATAAATTTCCCCGTAAAATTGGACACGGGTTATCTCAAATATCAAACATGGTCAACGAATCTTTACAAATTATAGCTACTTCATCAAACATGACGATCGCATAGATAATTCTGCTCAAATATTTTATCTTGCACCCGGATCTTGCTCTTTCTGCGACTCTTTTGCTTCTCCCTTGACCCTTTGGTTCTTCCCTTGAAGCTATTGCTCATCTGATCCTCCCTTGACTCTTTTGCTCCGCACTGAACCTTTTTGCTCCTGTCCTGACCCTTCCTCCTAGACCCTGATCCTGCACTAGGAACCGACACCGGCACTCTGAACATGAACGTGCGGCTTGACGCGTTCATTTTTACACTAATCCGTGGATACTGTGATAATACTCGGGACCTCGCTGAGCGAGCTCACAGTCACACCGCCATATAAGAGGGTTTCCATAGATCCCCCGCAGCAATGGACACGGGTTATACACAAAGTATCATCTTATCAAACATGACCGACGATTCTTCACAAATTCTAGCCACGTCGTCAAACATGGCGCATGGCATGGATGATTCTGATCAAATGTTTTGGTCGTGCACCCTGATCTTGCTCCTTCTACGATTTATTTGCTCACCCCTGACCCGGTTGCACTTCCCTCGACCCTTTTGCTTCTAAGAGCTGCACCCTCTTTCACTTTATAGCTCCTCTCTGAAACCGTTTGTTCTACCGCTTACCCTTCCCCAGACCCTGATCATGATCCCGCATCCAGAACGTGCACCCAGCACTCTGAACCCGAACCTGCGACTTGTAACGCTCATTTTTACACTACTCCCTGCCCACGCCTATAACACCCCGAACCTCGCCGATAGTCATACCTGCATTCGTGGTCACTTGCCAACTTTCGGTTTGATATTGTGATGCCACTCTTGTCAGATACTCAACGTAGATCTGCTTTTATTCATAGAATGACCACCTTAAAAACTGAAATTTTGAATCGGTGGAACTGAAATAAACATTACAACGTTGAAGAGAAAATACCTCTGATCTGACAGCTCAGATGTCAGTCGACATTTGATTTGTTTGTGTTCGTGCAGATGACGTTCACTTATTAGATAGCCCGGACGTTCAGCATATAGGAAAATGGGTTCGACTCTGAGATGGGACAGTGAGTTCGTGACGACCAAGACACATGCTAAGATGAATTTGGGAACACGGCCTGTTCCATTTTGCGAACTTAATTCACAGGGGCTCGTTATCGTTGTTAATTGGTTAATTGAGTTGATTACAGGGGGGGGGGGGGGTCGAGGTGAGGACCGTCCCCTCCCCCCTGTAATCAACCTAATTAATCAATTAACAACGGTAACGAGCTCCTGTGGTCTATTTATGCTCCAGTTCATGCACGGCACAGTTACTACAGTTACTACAGTTACTTCATGCACAGCCGAGTTACTACAGTTTTTAATTATCTACCATACCCTGCCCTCTATGACATAGGGCAGGGTATGGTAGATAATTAAAAACTGTAGTAACTCGGCTTGACATTATAGGGAATGACTTTAATTGAGCCAAAGATGAAAGAGAAATACACTTTTAAAAAAAATCGATTTAATTTTTTTTAAAAATATTTATTAATTTTCATAATTTATTAGAAATAATTATACGTAGACATCGACCATCAAATATCCTACAGGCCAGGCAACTGTGATGCACGGCCACAGAAATAGACCAGACTGACACGAAAACCAGTTACGAAGCCTACTACAGATTTCGGTCACACTAATAATTTCCTCGTTTGATTATATTTTTCAGGAAAGAGAGTGAGACCAAAGTGACCCATCCTGAAGCGAAAACCTAGGCTACTTTCGAAATCGAAGGTCTGTGTACTTGTGTACGTTCGGCTTCTTTTCCCACTGATTACGGTGGCAAACAAGCTGCAGCATCATTTGGTTAATGACTGGAAAACAGACTTTGGGTACACCTAAAGGAGAACAGATTCTAGCAGAAGTTCATAAAAACTATGGACTTCTGATTCTAGTCATATTGACCAAAAAGTTTGCGAGTTGGTGCATGCTCGGTTCATCGGTTTTCTAGCTGGTTCACCAGCAGTTATGACGTTAACTGTAATTTTTTACTGTTCTCTTTCTATGAAGACGCTGACAAGTGTTTATCTGGAATTTATGGTCCGAGACATGGCATTTACGTCATACATAACTTGATGCTCTAATCCAGAATCCGGGTTGTTAACCGATTTCCTTCAGTCAGTGTTGTTCTGCTTATAAATGATTATTTTTAACTGTAACAAACCTACCACTTACGTTCCATTGAGTTATTCTCCGCAAT
This sequence comes from Hanleya hanleyi, assembly GCA_036873755.1. NCBI lineage: Eukaryota > Metazoa > Mollusca > Polyplacophora > Lepidopleurida > Hanleyidae > Hanleya > Hanleya hanleyi. The sequence continues at coordinate 107,942 of JAVTVY010036411.1, forward strand.
ATGATTTGTGAATAAATTAATTCGGACAAATAAAACTATATATTTTCCTTTCGATATTACATTATCCACGAAACGGCCTACCAATCTCCGCACATTGGGCTTACGTGTGTACGGGAGCGTACATCGCAATAAAGAAATGCGGAAACTGATCAAAGCTGTAAATAGCACTATAGCCTATGGTGCACCATCGAACTATCATTATCCTGAGGAAGAGGGAAACTAAACACGATAAACTTTAGTTGGTAACAATTTGCTGGTATACCCGAGCATACGCTCATACTATTCAGCTTGTATCACTGACGTCCCTACTCTCCTCGTTGGAGAGTAGGGACGTAAGTGATACAAGGTGAAGAGTATGAGCGTAACCCGAGCACGGATGATTTATATGCTGTCGACTATAAAATAACCTCGGAGCTAAGGCTCTCGCAGGCTAACGTTTTTTTAATTACCGTACATATTTCAGACAAATAAAGAAATAAAACGCTACACCGGTGTATACTTTATATTAATAAAGGAACGCTTTATTTCTAGAATAGGGTGTAAACTATACGTGGTGTTTATTTAATCTGTTCGAGCAATGTAATTAATACATGAGCAGTGTGACTAACGTCACAGGACCTACGAAGTAGGGTAGGCACTAGGACTGCGACGCGCACTGAACTCTTGGAACCCCCAAGTTAAAATCCTGCCTATAGTCAGAATCACCAGTTATTATCATCAAAAATCACCAGAAATTTTCATCAAATGTAGGTCAGCTCGGAACTGGTAACAGTCCCCTAATGCACCTTCATGCCAAAAAGCATGGTTCCAATGTGGATCATGTGTAGGGCGGGTTGGGGAAAACGGGTTGCACGGCGTGTTCGCACGACCTGTGCCCATCGCGGTGCGATGGAGTGCCCAAGTACATCCATCCATCCATCCAATGTCAACGGTTCTCCTTATTTTGCCGACGAAATGATTCGGATGGACTGACTGACTGACTGACTGACTCACTCACTGACTCACTCCCTCATTACCGGACAATTTGCAAATAAGAGCCTACACTATGAGGCGCCGTTTGTCACTTTCTGATTTAATTAATTAATTTATATATATTTGGTATTTACCAGCCGGATATATAAATCCGTTAAATATGGATATGAAATAAACACTGAGTTTAGTAAAATTTAAATCCTATATCAGCGAAAATAATACGTGAAAGATTTATAAATACGTATTTGAAACTATATGAGAGAGATATATCTCTAGTTATGTTAGTTTTTGGATATAAATTTCTTCGATATATATATATATATATCCTCGATCAACGGTCGCTTATTTATATATTCGACGTAACGTATTTGCTGATATATAAATATTTCAAAATCTGTTGTTGGAGATATATATATACTGTCATCGCCAAAGTTCTGATTTATAAATCCTTAACTGAGAAAGTATTGGATATATATATATCCTAAGTAAGATATGCTAATGAGTAACTGGTCACGTCGTCGGTTTTGCTGTGGTTTTAGAAATGACCAGGGCAAGAAATGTCAAGTTGTCGAAATTTATGGTCCACTGACAATAAATTTATGTTTATCCGCCGGGGGAAATGTTTGTACAAAATCTTGATTGTCATATAGTAGATATAGTGGACACGAGTCTCCACCGGCGTTAGTTATCATCAAAGACGGTGCGGCGTTTGCAGTAAACCCTCTAATAATTCAATCGTAAGAAGTGAAATATCTCACCAAAAAGTCAGGGCGTGATAAAATTTAGTAGAATAGCAAGTTGACAAAATGGCCAGAAATCATGCAGATGAAATATTATTTCTTGGTTATTTCAATGAGTCTAGATGATTAACCAATTTATTAGACGACTGATTCGAATTTAGTTCATGAAATTAAAGGTTATTGTATTTGGTGATTGAATTATTATAGGATTTTACCTACCCTAGTAAACTCCTTCTGCTGTTAGCCTTGTATACGTTCATGCATGGATTTTCTATCCGTATGTTTTATAAAACGTAAGTTTAACTTAAACTGCTCTTCATGCATAGATTATAATCTGTACATATTCAATCAGGAGCCTCGACCTAATCGATTTTCCTCTCAAATGACTTTTGGCTGTTTTGGTTTTTGGTTGTATACAATTTAACAGGATTTTTCGATATATGTAAAGGTGATATAAAATTAGAAAACTGCTACTAAAATATATGAGAAGGCCAAAACAAATTTCGACATTTTGTCGCCCGACTATTACGGTAGGCCCCCTACGTCATATTGACTGAACTGATATTGCGGTAGGCTTATATCCTTATTGTTGTCTGTACTAATGACACAAACATAAACGTAACAGGAAGGTTCTTTTTCTCAGGAAAAAACCATGCTACCTTTACATCATCTTGGTATTTTCAAAAAGTCGGAAAACCACAATTTAAAAAAAAATGAACTTTAAGTTTTCGCTTATGTTTGACTTGTCAAAGTGAAAAATCAAACACCAAATAAGCAGAACTTACCACTTCTATATTTCAATTTCCGAAATTACCGAAAACGAAAATCAAAAGTAAAATATTCATTTCTTTATAAAAATTAGACAGCATGATTATATGCCTTATCTGAAATCGTTCTATCTTCGTTTTACCTGTAGTAAAATATCATTGGATTAAACTTGTTGACTGCATCATGGGAGCATATAATTTATTATTACTCCATGATGGGAGTACAAGAACTGCCTAAAGAAATTTCCCCTATAACATTGATAGATGGTTCACATATTAGTGCCAGTTTACAACACAAGTTTACAACACAACGGGGCTGGAAAGACTGTTCAGTGTTCGCCCACCCATGACACGTGCCAGCGCAGTAAAGATAAGACTTGGAGAGCTTCGGGTGACATCAGCGGTTTGGGGGTAATACGTATCGCAGCTCATTAGCATGTTTCACTAGGATATATATATCCACAACTTTCTCAGTTCAAGATTTATATATCAGAACTTTGGCGATGACAGGATATATATATCTCCAACAACACAATTTGAAATATATATATATCAGCAAGATACGTTTCGTCGAATATATAAATACGTGATCGTTGATCGAGGATATCGAATAAATTTATATCCAAAAAAATAACGTAACTAGAGATATATATATCTAGCCATCTAAAATAGGTATTTATAAATCTTTCACGCATTATTTTCGCTGATATAGGATTTAAACTTTACTAAAACCAGTGTTAATTTCACCTTCATGTTTAACGGATTTATATATCTGGCTGATAAATACCAGATATTTATAAATAAATAGATTAAGTCAGAAAGTGACAAACGGCGCCTCATAGATCCAAGCGTGCGAAGTCACTGCAAAACATGTGTGTTTTCAGATAAACGCACGTGTTTAACACATGAAAACGCCTATGTGCATCCATCTTCAGATATTATCGGATATTTTCGAAAGATACATAAACCTAGCCCAGGAATGGCTGTAGTCTCGAATGGCTGTGTAACCGTGTAGGGAAGAACAGCCACGCCCACCTACACAGCAAAGGTTCTATAGCTAACATAAACCTTGCTTTCGCATATTCAATGAGGCAGCGAATTTCGAGATTCAATTTTTCGGTGGATACAGGGGCGTGTTTATGTGAATATATTATCCGTTAATTTCATAAAATGCATGAATAATGCAGGATATTATTTCTTTATGACGCGAGTACGTACGTATCTCTGATATTTATTCAAAAGCTATACTAGTGCTGTATAGGCGAAATGTCAGAACAAAAGTCCAGTGGTGTTTAAATAAAATCACATCACATGTTTTGCCGAAAACGGTGTCGTACACAGAAATTACGCACACATTTATGGATAAACATTAGGCGTATATCTATAAACATCTGGCGTTTATTCATTGACACACCGGGTTTTAAATAAAACATGTAACACGTAACAAATCTTTGCAGTGTGATGACTGCAGCGCCGCAGCTGGTGCGTCTGCTACCGGGAGTATGGAAAGCCATAAGTGTCATAACCTCTGGTTTTCCACACGTGGTAATTCGATTTTCCACGCGTGGAAAATCCAGCCAATGGTTTGACTTGTAATTACCACGTGTGGATATTTCCACCAATTACTTAACTTGGAAATACCACACGTGGAATTTTTTTACCACGTGTGCAAAATATCCACCAATGATAGAACTGGAAATACCACGTGTGGAAATTATTTACCACACGTCGTATTTATCACCCAATCATTGAATTCGGAAATACGACGCGTGGTAAATATTTTCCACGCGTGGTATTTCACTGGGTTTTTCACACGTGGTAATTCTCTTTTCACACGTGGTAATTCTATTTTCGAATCTACCACTCAAAACAATCGTTACAGAAAGCAGATACACGCACTTTGACCCTGTCTTACCTGTCGTACGGTCGTCGACCTATACGACTCAGCCTCAGGTGGAACTCCTGCACTGCTCAACAAAAAAACTTATTAAAGTTTGCTACATGTACCTGTATTTTATGAAATTGACAGTGTCCTGTTGCAGATTGTCTGTTCCAGCTAGACGAACACATTCGCCGCAAACTGTCGATTTCCGTCATTCTGAAGGGACCAGCTTTCATTGTTAAGCTTTCATTCATTGGCTGGGTAAAATAAAATTTCGACGCGTGGATAAATGGGAATACCACGTGTGGAAATTATTTACCACGTGTCGTATTTTCGAATTCAATGATTTGGTGATAAATACGACGTGTGGTAAATAATTTCCACACGTGGTATTTCCAGTTCTATCATTGGTGGATATTTTCCACACGTGGTAAATAATTTCCACGTGTGGTATTTCCTGATTGAATAATTGGTCGAAATATCCACACGTGGTAATTACAAGTCAAACCATTGGCTGGATTTTCCACGCGTGGATAATAGAATTTCCACGCGTGGAAAATCGAATTACCACGTGTGGAAAACCAGAGGTTATGACACTGATGGCTTTCCATACGGGAGGCGCATCAGGCTACTTCCAGACGCATGGCGTGGACAGGGAATAGCTAAATAATATATAGCCCTCTAGTATGAGGGCTATACGACGGTCCCAGTCACCCCCAGCTAGGGTTTTAGATAATTTTATTACGAATCACCCACATCTGAATCTGCCGCACATCTAATCTCTATCCCCTCCTGCGCACTATTTTAAAATCTTGCGCATTATTGTGAAATAGTAACGCATATATCGCCGTCTGAATTTTCCAGCCGACAACTTCCACTCTCTACGCGCCATGTTGGTGACGTCACGGTATATGTGTGCTGGGCCGTTTGCAATTAAACATGGCGCGTATAAAGTGAAAGTTGTCGACTGGAAAATTCAGACGGCGATATATGCGCTACTATTTCACAATAGTGCGCAAGATTTTAAAATAGTGCGCAGGAGGGGATAGAGATTAGATGTACGGCAGTTTCAGAGGTGGGTAATTCGTAATAAAATTATCTAAAACCCTCGCTGGGGGTGACTTGGACCGTCGTATAGCCCTCATATAGAGGGCTATATATTATTTAGCTAGACAGGGAAGTGACCAGAAGTGCCGGACCTACAGCCGCTATGACCGCTAATGCTATGTTAAGGTCAAAGGTCAAGTGACGTGAATTTGCCGTTTCTCTACTACCATCCTCTGAGGGATGTGAACAGCTATGAACATGACCAAACACATATAAATAGACTAAACTTACCCTGGTTTCAATCTTGGTAGCCTATAAGAAGTAACCATAGATGTAATTTTGTCAAAAGGGTTATTGGAAATTGTTCATTCCATCCGATTGTTTGCTATATGCATTATAGTCCTGGAGCCAAGCATCTTAGCTTGCTAAGGGCATTTCACGTTTCACTTCACACTAGTTTCTACGTATGATCGTGTCATGCGTTCGGATGATGGGAGCCAAGTTGAAAAACGGCCTTATTTTAGAAATTTGTTCACCCCACCGGCAAGAAAATTTTCATCTATACCATGAATTTCTATGACCATTGAGGGTATCAACCAGGATGGATGTAGACTTCCAAAGTGGTGCTTTTTTTTTTATTGCTGCCGAAATGACACCCTATAGATATTCGTTTTGTTCCACCGAAAAAGAGGGTAGGTGACTTTAAACAACCCATTCTTTCTTATTTATAGCCCAATCGGTCTGAGCTATACTACATATTACTCATCAATAATGGCGGTGTTATATAATATCATGATTTGTTTATGTAATCCAATCGTGTGGCGTCACGTGGGGACCATATCCAAATGTCGCTTGAAAAAAATACACGTTTCAAAAATGGGGGTATATGTATTTGAATTGATATATATATCTCAACACTGATCCCATCTATCTAAACATCTTTATTTATTGTTCAGTACTGCATGGCGCAGTTTTTTAATACCTAAGGTCGTAGTTGTATTCGAATCCTATGGTACAATTGGGGGTTAAACTCAAATGTTTTTTGAACAAAAAAAATCACCCAATTGAAATAGGGGGTAGGCGACTTTAAACAACCCATTCGTTCTTATTTATAGCCCAATCGGTCTGAGCTATACTACACCTTGCTCATCAGTAATGGCAGAGTTATATAATATCATGATTTGTTTATGTAATCCAATCGTGTGGCGTCACGTGGGGACCATATCCAAATGTCACCTGAAAAAAAATACTCCCTTTCAAAAAAGGGGGTATATGTATTTGAATTGCTATATATCTCTCAACACTGATCCCATCTATCTAAACATCATTATTTATTGTTCAGTACTGTGTGGCGCAGTTTTTTAATATCTAAGGTTGTAGTTCCATTCGAATCCTATTGTACAATTGGGGATAAAACTCAAATGATATTTGAAAAAAAAAATCACCCAATTGAAAAAGGGGGCATGTGTGAATAAATTGACATATCTTTCTTATTAATAACCGTAAGTGTCTGAAATTTATTATACACTGTTTATTATATATGCCAAAGTTATACACAATCAGGATTTGGTTTTGTATCTCAATGTAGGACATCATTCAGGGGCCGTATTCAAATATCAACTTGAAACAAATATTCCTATTCAGAGAAGGGGTTCGTGTACTTCAATGACCGTAATTCACATATGAAATAATCCAATCTTTCTGAACATATACAGTTCAGCATTTTGCTTGGTGGTTATTATTGTCACATGTGTTTTTTTTATCCCAGTTGTATGATGTCACTTGGAGGTAATATTCACCTGTCAATTGAACAAAAAATGAACCCTCTGAAAGACGGGTGTATATGTAATTAAAAATTTATATCCCCCTTAAATATTGTCTAATCTGTCTAAAATTCATTTCCGACCACCCCGCACTATTGACAGAGTAACGTAGTGTCTGCATTCTTTTTTTTCATTTCAACCGATGACAACAAAGATCCCAGAATTACTGATAGGAATAAAATGCTCCCTCCCGCAAAGACGATATGGATATAATTACATTCCAATGATTATTGATTCATTACGTCTAAGCATTAACCAATATTCAGAATTGGTCAGTATAAGTAAGAGTAAAAGTGTTCTTGTATATTAACCGTATGATATCACATGGTCTGTATTCAATTTACAAATGAACACAAATAAATAGGTAATATGGTGTTACGGGAGATTACATAGTGCCAGGGAATATTCAGTCCAGTTTCACAATTCAATTGTACCACGTCAGAAGATTAATAGCAGGTAGGATTGAGTGAACATGGCTGTTGAAGACAACCATCGCCGTGCTGTTGAGCTAATTTTTAGATTGGTGACCTAAAGTACCTTCCAAGACTGATCACATGGGTAATGCATTGAAAAGAACTTTGCTAATCACAGAAGAACAAAATGATACGATATAAATAACTAATGCGTTGTGGATCAGTATCTTGAGTACAGAGTGGCTTATCTGCTGGAGTTACCCAATTATAGTTGTTGGAAATCTCCTTAGAACAGCAGTAATAACCGCAAAGCAACTGCTTCTTTAAAATATATGTATTGTTTTCAAAAACCGAACAGCAAACTCTCTCTACAACTCATCATACCGGAAACTTTTTATCCCGGTTTATTTTGAAGAATATATTTTTACTATACTTCGTGCAAAAGATCCGAGATTACACGTCTACGGCTAGAAGCACGAATCACGCTTACCAGGGAGCGTTTCTCGGAACTCGAATACACATCTAACTCTTTACCATCGTTTCAGCATGGCCTGAGCTTAATTGACATTTTTCAAGTCTCATATTATCAGACTTGACCCCTCCCCCCCCCCCCCCCCCCCCCCCCACTCTCCCCGGCCCCAGCGTAACCACCGTTCTCTGATTCCAAGAAGAAGAAAAAAAATACTAGAAGCATAATCCACATCATTCATACTTTTTAGGAAATAATCGAGCTATTCGTTTAACTCTTCACACGTTCATAGCTCCATATTGAGCACCCAATCAGCTACGTTTTGAAGCTACGTATAAGTCTTGTTGGTAAAAGTCAGCGGATGGTAGACCGTAATTAAGGACAGAAGGTTAATATTGACACTCGATGAATGAAGTCGGTTTACATGATCAAGAATCACTTCAGCATCATGTTGAAGTCAAATGACTTGCCTTTTGCAGCTTGTTACCAAATGCTAAACATAATGATGAATATACTTGTCGCAATCAAGACTGAATGCACCAAAGTTTCCGTTTTAATCATTTTCGAATATAAAGTCGTGCACTAATAATCAAAGATAAAATGAATATGAAAGGGACAAGATGCCGGTTAATTATTCGGGTCATTTATCTAAATCTCGTGAATGCACAATTATCAAAATCCAATGTTTCACATCAAAGCTCATCATCTTGGGACCAGTTTTGCCTGATCTGTGATCAAGTATCTGTCTTTTACAGATAAAGGAACCCAATTCAGGTTCAAGGGACTATTTGGAAATTCGAAATTTACTTCGTATTGAATCGTCCAACTTGATTAGCAATGCGGTGAATATTTGCTTGGCGAGTGTGTATTTTGAATAAGATAAATGGTTGTTTCGTAATTTATCGACGCAGCTCCAGTGGAAAGCTTACTTAAAGAAGCTGAAAAATCCACATGAAACTGTTGCAATAAATTTTATGAAGCTGGAGGTGTACATGAGATCAGAAATGTCCCTCAATTTCATGGAATAATTAACATTTCTGACGATGGCCAAGGCCGTCATTTTGAATTTAGCACTGATACAGTATGCGGCAAGTAAATATGCAATGATATTAAAGTAACCTGGATTTATTGTACCACTCATTCTGTAGCTTATACAAGTCTCAGGGAAACTCATATTTGGCAGTCAAATGAACAGCTGAACTAAAATTATTAACTCATCACTTGATGATAACTGATGCAGTTGTTCTTAAGAGATATATTAAAAACAGACGAACTATTCATTAAGAAGATATGCTGAACCTATTACCTATGTAATCTCCTCTCCCATATGTCAACAGAGAATAGTTTATTCACTTTGTATTTTAAAACAAATCTCAGTTAGATATGATAAAAATATGATAACAGTGTTCACTAATACACAATACAGTCCAGGCAGATTGGATCAGTATTGAAAAAAATATTGCTAATCAAATATACCCCTTTCAGCAGCCGCGAGTACGTTTTCGATTTGATATTTGAATACGGTTCATAGACGACATTATAGAATTGGAAAACTACCATCTATCTCGCTAATATATAACTTCGATTTCAACTGCTGAGTAATAAATGAGGCAGTTTAGACAGCCCAAATAATTATTAAGAAATATGTAGCGGGTCATTCACACATAACCCCCTTTTCAAGACGGAGTAAATTTGTTCGAGTGAAATTTGAATACAATCCCCAATTACATCATACGGTTGAACGATAAAGCAAAGGAACTAACTGAAAAACACTGCTAAGTACTGTTGAGAATTAAATTATGATATTCAGACATACTTGGATCAGTAATAAGAAGGATATAGCAACACACTTACACATACCCCCATTTTGGAAAGGAGTATTTTTTTTCAAGTTGACACTTGGATACGGCCCCTAAGTAGGTCATACTAGGTTGGGATACAAACACGAATCGTGGATGTATATGGCAATGGCATAAATGCTGAATAAAATATAACGAATTTCAGACAGATAGGACCATTATTAAGAAAGATATGGCAGTTCAATCACACATACACGTTTTTTAAGAGGCAATATATTTTTCTTATAAAATTTCATTTGAATATCACCTCCAAATACACCATATGGTTGGGATACAACCACCATCTTAAGTATCAAAAAACTTCGCCATGTAACACGGAGCACAATTTCATCACGTTTACATAGAATAGTTCAATAATAAAGGAGATATAGCTATACAAATACACCTACCCCCTTTTCTAAAGGGGAGCAAATTTTTCAGTTGACATTTGGATATGGTCCCCAAGTGACGTTACAAGGACAGGATACAGGAACAAATCTTGATAACATATAACTCTGCTACTATTTGTGATTAATATATGATACCGTGTAAACAGATTAGATCAATAACAAAAAAGCTACGGCGATTAAAATACACCTACCCCCATTTTTGGCAAAGTAAAATGAATATCAGTAGTGGAACATTCATCCGCTATAGAACAAAACTGCACCACTTTGGAACTCTACATCCACCCTGGGTGATACCCCCTATAGCCATAGAAAGTCATGGTATTGATGGAAATTTTCTTGCCGATGGGGTGAACACTTTCACCAAAACCCGATCCTGGCTCCCGGACTATTAAAGGCAAGCTTTGGGATTGATTTTTCCCTGGTCGATACTATTGGTACAAAGTGAATACCATCTTCCACTGAAGTACCCCACTGTTCGTGGAATAAGCCAAACAAAGTAAACACAGTAGATGAAATATATATGGGCAGATGGATAGGTATAGTCATATCCTTAACAAAGCGACTGACCGAATACTATGGACCTACTGCGTGAGGCATTATATGCTAGATTGATAATCGAATCGTTAAACAAACATCTGACGGTATTAATATTTACATATTGTTTGTGTTTTTATATGCTGCAACGATAATGGGTTGACTGTTATGTGGAAGAGTTTGTGTCTTCGTCTTTCACCAGACAAATTGTTTGAGAAAGAGAAAGCTTTATGCACGTTGATAATTGCCAAATTACATTCTTCCATTTACAACACAACCAAATTGACACTGGCTTGTTACATTACTTCCTGCCCGGATCGTCATTTGATTGCAGTTATCTTTTATCTTGGGTTGCTGCGTCTTGTTATCATCTGTTGAATTGAATACCAGAAGCAGAATAATGGCAATCTTTGCGCTTTTGATACAATGCATGATATACTCCACGCTTGTCCAAAGAAAGATAGTAGCCGGCCTATCTCAGGGCGAAGGTAAGTTGTTAACGTAAGAGTAACGGCTAAACCAACTGAATCCCAGAAAACACAACCTTGAACAACCGTACACTGAAATCCTAATGTTATGAGGCATTCATAGGGAGAAGGAATATTGCAGGACAGGTTCAATGTGATTTTCGGTATTTTACAACACCACTGCTTCAAACATGTTTACACTCTCATAAATATTCAGGTAAAAGTCCTGAACTGATCATGTTGTATATCCACAACTCAATTTCAGGGATTTTGGCTGAAATTCAGGGCTGATTACCTGAATTTCAGGAAAAAGATCTCTGAATGAGAAGATTTTCCCTGAAATTCAGGCAAATTTATCATTCTAATTAGTAAGTTTCCGACCCTATTCAGGTACGTAAAATCCCCTAAAATTCAGGTGATTTAGCTTTAATTCATGGTTGATATACCTGAATTTCATGAAATTGTCCCTGGATTTCAGGTAAAATCCCTGAAATTTTGAATGTGCAACCTGATCTATTCAGGATTATTCCCTGAATATTTCTGAGAGTTTACACTATTTGTATCCAGTCGTGAATTCCGTTCCGATTCCATGATCAAATGTCACTTAAATCTGTGCAGAAAGCCATGTATATATGTAACAAGCGCAGCGGTTCCTCGGATATTAACGCCAAATTTGTGTAGAAGTAGCAAACAATTTCACCTTTGAACTTTGAAAGATATATTACATTTGAATATACACATATGATTATGATAGTGTATACCACAGAATGTCATTTTGTGTCTATTATAAACAAATCAATCAAGAATTCACAGCTAGGAGATAATATTAAGCGACAACCGGCAGCAAAGTATATCTACACTGTTAAAAGTAAGTATTTTAAACAACCATTTGTCGGAAGTTGCACGACTGATATAGGAAGGTCAACCCTTCATGGTAGCTCACACACAAGTTCCTTTAACCACCTGTTGTGGAACTTCGAAGTTTGTAATTCGCAGACGTTTTTTGAAATTCAATACATGGTGGTTGCAAATTAACTTATTGAACTACCGGTATTTCGATTCTACCGGATATGGACTTTGGGGATATCAAGTGAGTAGTGTATAATACCAAGTTTGAAGCTTCTATTTGAAAGAACGAACATTTGAAAGACGTTTGACGGCGTGTGTACGAATGGCGATGGATACACAGTTACAATAGTTAGATTAGACACATGACCTGTCACCAAGGAGATATGTGCTGTTACTATAGAATAGATTGCGTTTATTCGCCGATTCCGAAGTTTGAACTACTAGAATTGGTATACCGGTAATGTTAAGTAATACCCAATTACCGGATAGTCGCCAACTGAGTGATATTGAGTAATTTAGTCCATGAGAAGGCAAGTTTTTCGAAATACCAGTTATGGCAATTCCATATAAAGGGACATGGATCTGTGGCATTATTTACGGTCCTCATAAATGGGATTTGAGGACAAATCTGCCCTGTTTGTTGGGGATCGTGTGCTTGAATACCCTAAACACAATGTTACAGAGAAGACTTATTTGTGTCCATGAATGTCCGTGGATGTCTGTTTGAATTTTCCACGAGCGATAACTTCCAAACGCTTTGTTGAATTCTTCCAAAATTCGGCATACGCATTCCTTGCGACAAGACGCCAGTTTATATTGCATTTCAGCAACACCTACCTGAAGGTGGCGCCACTTCGTCTAAATGGGTCTTGCTTCTTTGCGTCCGTGGACGTCCGTTTAAATTTTCCACAAGCGATAACTTCCAAACGCTTTGTTGGATTCTTCCAAAATTCGGCATACGCATTCCTTGCGACAAGACGCCAGTTGGTATTGCATTTCAGCAACATCTGCCTGAAGGTGGCACCACTGGGTCAAAATGGGTCTTGCTTCTTTGCTACCGTGGATGTCCGTGGAAATTCCACATTCCTGGGACAATCTCGCACATCAGCTTACTTTCTATTGATGGGCAGTTTACATTATTACAAGTAGATATCATAAACACTTTAATGAGTGTGGCAGTAATATGTTAGTAGTAACCAAACGGGATTTCGAGTTAATGGCGCCTCACTGCGCATGCGCGAGAAAGTGGTGTGCGCAGGAGTGTTGTGCGCAGGTATGAGATTTTGTGGCGGTTTTGTGGCGGTGTTCTGCGCAAGTGTGACGTCACTTCCGGTCTGCGTGAATCGGGCGTGTGTATTCCTCCGCGTGATGCGGTCTGCCTCCGCGGACAGAAAGTAGTCCCAAATTCTCAGGCATTCTCCGGCAATTTTCAGGGGCGAGAGGGGTCCCTAGTGTACCGATTGGGTCGTAGGAGGTATCAATGTGAAGCATTCGTGAAGGGGCATCTGATGGAGTGGGTGTGAGGTTGAAATATCGTCATTCTGCGCATGCGCGGTAGACCAAGGGTATGGAAATAGACGTTTTGGGGTCTAGGTGGGTCACTAGTGGTGCGATGGAGTCGAGTGAGGTATCAATGTGAAGCATATGTGAGGGGGCATCCGATGGACTGGGTGTGGGGTTGGAATATGGTCATTCTGCGCATGCTCGGTAGACCAAGGGTATGGAAATAGACGTTTTGGGATCAAGGGGGGTCCATAATGGGCCGATGGAGTTGTATGAGGTATCAATGTGAAGCAGTCGTGAGGGAGCATCCGCCTGGACTAGTGTCTCGGTCGTTGTCCACATTCTGCGCATGCGCAGACAGGGAATTGTGAGAAAAGGGTATGGAAATAGACGTTTTGGGGTCTGGGTGGGCCACGAGTGGGCCGATTGGATCGAGTGAGGTATCAATGTGAAGCATTCGTGAGGGAGCATCCACCTGGACTAGTGCGTCGTTCGTGTTCAACATTCTGTGCATGCGCAGACAGGGAATTGTGGGAAAAGGGTATGGAAATAGACATTTTGGGGCCTAGGTGAGCCCCTAATGAGCCTATGGTGTCGTCTGATGTCTTATTTTGAAGCATTCGTGAGGGAGCATCCGCCTGGACTAGTGTGTCGTTTTCATTCTGCGCATGCGCAGACAGGAAATTGTGGGGAAAAGGTATGGAAATAGACGTTTTGGGGTCTAGGTAGGCCCCTAATGGTCTGATGGGGTCGAGTGAGGTATCAATGTGAAGCATACGTGAAGCAGCACCCGACGGGTTGGATGTGACGTAAAACTGACGTCATTCAGCGCATGCGCAGTATACCAAGACTATGGAAATAAACATTTTGGCGCCGACATGGGTCACTATGGATCCGATGGAGTCGTATGAGGTCTTATTTTGAAGCTCTCGTGACGCAGCATCCGACTGGACTAATGGTTCGTCCGTGTTCAAGAGTCTGCGCATGCGCAGTCTGGTCGTAGTATAGAAAGCAGGCATTTTGGGATGCGTGGGGGTGTGTTTGACCCACCACTATGGGTCCATGGTTGTGGTTTGGTGGTGTGGGTTCTGCGCACAGACGTCACTTCCGGGTTTCACTAAAACTACCTCCGAACCCAGAAGAGTTCTAATTGTCCCTTAGACATAGGGTCCGGATGTTCGACATCTGGGTTTTCCCCGGCCCGGCCCGGCCCGCCCCGGCCGCAGCGGGCGCGGGCCGCAGCGGGCGCGGGCCGCAGCGGGCGCGGGCTACTCCGGCCGCAGCGCGCCCGCGCGCGCGGGTTATCCGGCCGCACGCGGGTGCGGCATCATCGGAAGTGTGCGGGTGAATTTCGGATTGTCCTAGGCCACTGATTGGCTACTTTCTCCACGGTGTTCAAAGCCAGTTTCACCGAATCCCCACATGTCTGTTATAGCCTTCATGCATTATGCTCATATAGAAAACACACAAGACAGGGTTTTTTTGGTGAGATCTCATTTTGTTTTTTATTCAATAATAACTAACAACAACAACAACGTGAGAACAACCACGTGAAAACTGAAGCCCAGAACAGGGGGCTTGTACATTGAAATCGATAGAACTTAAGCCCAGAACAGGGAATTGGGAGACGCTGTGTTCAGAGGCAGCTGCTGCTTGTCCATAGCACCGTGGTCGAACGTGGAATCAAGGTTGACGGTAGTGGTGTCTGGCTTTATAGTCGTTTCACCTGGTTGGCCGCCACCCAGGAATTGAAGGAACTGGGCCAGCCTTGCCATTTGACGAAATGAAACAATTTGCCACGCCGACGTTCCGTTTTCAAATCTGCTCCACCGTGTAGTAATCTTGCTGTGTTTTTACGACAGGCTGTAATTCCGTCTCGTAAAACGTCCCTAGCAACGGTTCCCCTTGAAGATTTTCCAGTTCATATACTCGCTGCTGTCGGGGTAGGCGCCGTTTAATCAGGAAGTGCTCATCGCTCCAGTTGGGCAAGTAACTTTTCTCAAATTGACCTTTGACTTTACTGATCCGTACAGGGTCCCCGACCTTGTACACCTCCTTCGTCGTTCGCTGCGATTGCCTGGGGTACAAGACACGCCGGATTTGGGCTTCATTGCGTTGGGTCACGGTAATGGGGGCTTTCTCTATACTCCGGTGATAGGCGCGATTGTAACCACTCACAAGTTTCGGGAGAACATCGATGTACCGCCTCGTATTCTTATAGGTGAAATATTTATACATGCGGCCTTTGAATGTCCTGTTGAACCTTTCCACCACGGAAGCCTTGGTCTCGTTGTACGTATGGAAGGAAAACACCTTCTGGGCTTTCAGAAACTGTTGGAACGGTCTGTTGAGGAATTCCGTGCCTTCGTCGGTTTGCAAATACATGGGTTTGCGCCCGGTCTTGAAGATGTCCTTGAACGCCGCTATGAGATTCGCCCCCTTTTTCGTCCGGATGGGCACCACCCACGCATACTTCGACAGGATATCGATGCACGTCAAGATATACCGATTCCCATCGTTGTGTTTGGCAAAGGCGCTCATATCGACCAAATCCGCTTGCCATTGGGCATTTAGTCCTCCCACGATGACCCGGTTCCGTAGAAAATGGCGACGGGCAGCTCGATGTAAGGTATAGGTGTCTTGTTTTCTTAACCAATCTCGGACTTGAGCACGTTGTATCTCCTGTGGTTTGGCCGCTCGATAGAGAGCCGTCAATGCACTATAGGCAGCCGGACTGTCGGGACTGTAGTATAAGTTATCCAACACCTTCTCCCAGCTCTTCATGGTGACAAATGATGATGGACCCTGGCTCTATCGTTTATTTATAACGGGTATATCTTGGGCCGGAGTTTCTTTCTGATTTTCTTCGTTGGCTTCTGCCAGCAAATTGTCCATGGTAAATGACCAGTCCAACTCGTCTGATGACCGATCTTCCTCCGTAAGCACTTGATCCACATCTACCACGGCATCTTCCAATGCAGACCATAGATCAGGCTGAAGGGTAAAATGGACTGTACCCCCATCTAGCCGAGCCAATTGAGCAAAGAAGGGGCCGCGTCGGATGTACACATCGTGACACAAGTGGATGAGGTCGCCGTCCAGTTCACCAGACAACACCCGTTTGAATTTGGTCCAGCCCTCTCGGGACAGACGAATGTTAGCCGGGCACGGTTGTGTAAGGTCCGCATCACAGATGTCTCCCACCTCCTCCATGATATCGAGCTTATCCGCATAAACGTGCAGGAAGACCTCGGGGGTCAAGCTGAGATACGCCCGTATTATATGCTCCGTCATGGTCAGTACGTGAATGGTACAAGATTTGACTGTCTCTCGTATTTATAGGGACAACCCCGTGAGATCAAAGGATCGGGTGGTCATGTCACTGGGCTGACTGAGTCTAGCCGGATAATCAATGGCATCATCGTCTGCCTCCGCTTCATTGCTAGGTTTGGTAATTTGTTCATTGGGTTCTGCCGCCGCTTCACTCAGGGCACGAGCCCACTCCAACTGAACAGCTGACCGCTCGTTCGGTGTAAACAGCTGGTCCACAATAGGCACCACTTTCTCGAAGGCTGTCCACAGATCGGGGTCTAGGGTGAAGCCTCGCGTAGGGTCTTGGTAACGGCCCAGGCGTGGGAAGAAGGGTCCACGGTGTACGTAGATGGCATTGTCTATGTGGATGAGGTTTCCGTCGAGCTCACCGCTCAACACCCGTTTAAATTTGGTCCAGCCGTCACGGTGTAGCGTAACCGTATTCGATACGGTCTCAGCGCGCGACCAGCAAACATCTCCACGGTCTTCCACGAGGGTGACTTTATCTTCATAGACGTGTAACCCCACCCGGGGTGTAAGGGGAAGGATAACCCCACCCGGGGTGTAAGGGGAAGGATGGCTCGTAGGACTGGTGACATGGTTGACCCAATGACGAACGGTGAATGACACACACTCTGACTGTCTTTCGTATTTATGGTCAGGTCCCTCGGTGACTTGATTGACCCAATGACGATCGGTGAATGACGCACACTGTGACTGCCCCTCGTATTTATGGTGAGGTCCCACTGTCAATGCCACAGCGTCAGGGTCAAGAGGGCACAGACCATTACTAGGCCAACGAGCCGTCGCTGGTTCCGGCGTGAGCGCTCGTGGTCCATAGCCCGGGCATCAAGGATGGCTGCCATAGTCCAGTAGTGGTGAGTGATAGCACACCTCTCCATCGTGTGCACTCTGTCGAGGACCGCTTCTGTGAACTCTTTCAGGATCTGGCGTCGCCCCTCGTTGTCGTCGCCATCGGCAAACATGGACCGAACCACTGCTCGATAACCCGTGAGTGAATTAACCACGGTGGCATGCTGTAAAATGCGAGTCGCATAGGGATGGGTGACCGTCATGGCCCTGTAACCGTAAGAATGGGGGTGTGGGATCCAGAGGGACGTGTTTTATAGACCATGTCACACATGCGCGCCTAGACGTAGCTCTACGGGTGTAGTCCGTGATACGTACTATTCTGATTGGTTAGTCCAAAAAGAGAGCAACAACAACAAAGATTACAGGTCAATCCTTTTATTAGCCCCTCCATCACAGCACATCCACGCTGGAGGAACCAGCAGGAAACATGATAGGAATGCATGTACTGACCTGTCTGTGGGGGTTTTCCCCAGAATTTCGCTGACGTCCGTGTCTTTCATCCGGGCACTTCACGTCTGCGCCTGCATCGGGGTATGTATGAGGGTCTTGAGGGGGCGACTGTATGTGGTAAGTTGACTGTGGGTGCTTTTTTCGGTGACGTCCGCGCCTGCATCTGGGTATGTATGAGGGTCTTGAGGGGGTAGTGTCTTTTCGGTGACGTCCCTGTCTTTTCGGTGACGACCGTGTCTTTTCGGTGACGTCCGTGTCTTTCATCCGGGCACTTCACGTCCGCACCTGCATCCGGGTACTTCTATGTAGGTGTATAAAAGTGGAAATTTTTATGGCATTGCTGCATTCATTGGCCTGCTTTGACCTGACCAGCCTGAGCCTGCCTGACCAGCCTGAGCCTATCTGACGAGAGGAGCTACTTGCCTGAACCTCACCAGCCTGAGCCTATCTGACGAGAGGAGCTACTTGTCTTACCAGTGGAGCCAACAGTCATGCAGCCAAATGGCGCACGGTCATTTAATCGGGAGGATCCTTTACTGCGCCACGAGGGCGCGACGGAACAATGTAATGAATGTGGTCAACTCTTCAAACGACCCAGTCAGTTAAGACGGCATCAGCGTTTGATTCATGCCCCGTCTCTACGGTTTGGGCGACAACTTCCCACTAAAGTGGCACCCAGGAGGGTCAGACCCAGTGAAGATGAGCCCGGGGAGACGAATGCCACTGGTGATGCGATCACAGAGAGCCCGCCTGTACCCACAGTTCAGAAGAGGCTAGATATTCAGCCAGTCCCTAGCATTACTGTTGCGAGTCATACGCCTGACGACATCGAACATTTTCTGGAAGATGCAGTGGATGTTCCTAGCGATCTGTTACAAGTCGCCCATCCAGTGAGTGGCATCTATCGGCGCCAATGGCCCATGATACGGCACGTTTTCCACCGTGATCGCCCTATTCCAGATATCTACAATTTCCCACTGACCGACCTCACCCTTCTACGCAGCTACGTGGAAGCCATCTTCAAATTAAATGTCGCTTTCGGGTACATCTTACGTCACAAAGAGACGGACCAGTTACGGTATTATTATGCCAGTAATAACAGCCATGTGTTTGACCAGCCGTTCACCATCATTAACCGGGCGTCGCTAGAGACGATGCTGGAGAAACTGGACACCGTGGATCCCTTGAGATGGGCACATCGTCAACGCCCCAACACACAATGGGTCGTAGAGAGGGTCACCAATGTTACGTTCTTCGTTACCAAGCTGATCGACCACCCCCATCGGCTGAATGCGTCACCCTTGCACTGATCAATAGCATAACATGCCGTATATAATCTCTATGTCTACATGCTGATCGTTGACTTGAGCTCAGTAAACATTAAATGTGACGGTGCGTTAAATAATAAAACATGGTGTTTGATATTTCAATTTGTTTTGCTGTGAACATACTAAGCATACCCAGGGCGGCTCCCCCAGTCTGGGTATGATGTAACATTGGGGATAATAAACTGTATAAACATGGCTGAACTTGTTGTTATTCACGACAACCGCTTTCCGCTATACTTGGATGAAATATATACCCCGATGTGATATAGTGCCCTTGCACACCGGATAACCGGATAACCCGCGCGCGCGCGCTGCTGCCGGGGCGGGCCGGGCCGGGGGAAACCGGGATGTTGAACATCCGGACCCTATGTCTAAGGGAAAATTAGAACTCTTCTGGGTTCGGAGGTAGTTTTAGTGGAACCTGGAAGTGACGTCTGTGCGCAGAACCCACACCACCAAACCACAACCATGGACCCATAGTGGTGGGTCAAACACACCCCCACCCATCCCCAAAATGTCTGCTTTCTATACTACGACCAGACTGCGCATGCGCAGACTCTTGACCGCGGACGAACCATTAGTCCAGTCGGATGCTGCTTCACGAGAGCTTCAAAATAAGACCTCATACGAGTTCATCGGACCCATAGTGACCCATGTCGGCGCCAAAATGTCTATTCCATAGTCTTGGTATACTGCGCATGCGCAGAATGACGTCAGTTTTACGTCACATCCACCCCGTCGGATGCTGCTTCACGAATGCTTCACATTGATACCTCACTCGACCCCATCAGACCATTAGGGGCCTACCTAGACCCCAAAACGTCTATTTCCATACCTTTTCCCCACAATTCCCTGTCTGCGCATGCGCAGAATGTTGAACACGAACGACGCACTAGTCCAGGTGGATGCTCCCTCACGAATGCTTCACATTGATACCTCACTCGATCCAATCGGCCCACTCGTGGCCCACTCAGACCCCAAAACGTCTTTTTCCATACCCTTTTCTCACAATTCCCTGTCTGCGCATGCGCAGAATGTGGACAACGACCGAGACACTAGTCCAGGCGGATGCTCCCTCACGACTGCTTCACATTGATACCTCATACAACTCCATCGGCCCATTAGGGACCCCCCTCGATCCCAAAACGTCTATTTCCATACACTTGGTGTACCGCGCATGCGCAGAATGACCATATTCCAACCCCACACCCAGCCCATCGGATGCCCCCTCACATATGCTTCACATTGATACCTCACTCGACTCCATCGCACCACTAGTGACCCACCTAGACCCCAAAACGTCTATTTCCATACACTTGGTCTACCGCGCATGCGCAGAATGACGATATTCCAACCTCACACCCACCCCATCAGATGCCCCTTCACGAATGCTTCACATTGATACCTCATATACGACCCAATCGGTACACTAGGGACCCCTCTCGCCCCTGAAGATTGCCGGAGAATGCCTGAGAATTTGGGACTACTTTCTGTCCGCGGAGGCAGACCGCATCACCACCAGACCGCATCACCGCGGACCGGAAGAGACGTCATACATGACGTCACACTTGCGCAGAACACCGCCACAAAACCGCCACAAAATCTCATACCTGCGCACAACACTCCTGCGCACACCACTTTTTCGCGCATGCGTAGTGAGGCGCCATTAACTCGAAATCCCGTTTGGTTACTACTTATGTTACTCTGGTAGTATAAAACTAGCTGGTATATTTGTAAATTTGAAGGAAAACAAATTTAGGCTTCTACCTGTATCGGTTTTGTTGTGGATGTGAGCTTGGTTGTCCAACTGATTTATTGTCTGTAAGTCAATGAGCCTACACAGTACCTAACATTTTAATGGCTTTATTCGTTTAGCGTACTGGGAGAACGTTGCACTTGGGAAGCCAGCTGATCAGATTGACACCATGTATTATGCCCAATACAGCTTGTGGCAGGACGCACACCTGGCAGTTGACGGTGACGCCAATCCGGACATGAATATCGCCCAATCATCATGTACTATGACGGACAAACATCTTGAACCTTGGTGGATAGTGGATCTTCAGAATCTTTACTACATCAGGAGCGTGGCTCTCACGAACCGCGATAAACGGGGTAAGATTGTCGACTCTTCTTTCCTCTCGATCCCAGTACGTATGTTACAGCCTTACTATTTCTTCGATAAATGCTATCAACACTGGTGTGCCTCAGGGATCAATATTAGGTCCCGTAAGCGTAATATAACAACGGTGGTGGAAAAAGATGCCGGCATACTGACAAGAAGTCGAATGACCGAACAGGCATATATACTGTCTGCATAATTCTAAAAACATCACAAGAACTTAAACTGATCCGTGCGATTTGTATCTCAGTCAGGCTTTTATTGAAGCTGTTCATGCGAACATCTGAAATGGTCTGGCCACATCGTCCTAGCACGGGCTTGAGCTGGCCACATCGTCCTAGCACGGGCTTGAGCTGGCCACATCGTCCTAGCACGGGCTTGAGCTGGCCACATCGTCCTAGCACGGGCTTGAGCTGGCCACATCGTCCTAGCACGGGCTTGAGCTGGCCACATCGTCCTAGCACGGGCTTGAGCTGGCCACATCGTCCTATAGCACGGGCTTGAGCTGGCCACATCGTCCTAGCACGGGCTTGAGCTGGCCACATCGTCCTAGCACGGGCTTGAGCTGGCCACATCGTCCTAGCACGGGCTTGAGCTGGCCACATCGTCCTAGCACGGGCTTGAGCTGGCCACATCGTCCTAGCACGGGCTTGAGCTGGCCACATCGTCCTAGCACGGGCTTGAGCTGGCCACATCGTCCTAGCACGGGCTTGAGCTGGCCACATCGTCCTAGCACGGGCTTGAGCTGGCCACATCGTCCTAGCACGGGCTTGAGCGGTATTAGAAATACTGAAAAGCCATGATGTAAGAGTCATCTGATTGAAATGGTGAATCATGTGACCGTTATATATACGGCTCAAACGAGGAGGTTATAATAGAATGCAGGCTTTTATTCAGAACATAAATCTGTGAGACCCGATGCCAACCAATCGCTTCATTTTTCACTCTGTTTAACATTCAAAAACCTATAATCGCAATGATGTGTACAGAGGTCAAGCCTCAGGGAAAGGAACGTACACCAGCAGAATCTCACCATACTCAGGCAAAACTTAAAGGCAACATAACAAGGGTGGTGGAAAAAGATTCTGTCGTACTGACAAGAAATCAAATGACCTATATATAAACTGCCTGCATAAAAACATGACAAGAACCCCTGTGGTTAGGTGGTTTGTATCTCGGCCTCTCTGTTAGATATCCATGTGGACATCGTGAATGCATGGCATGATCACACTGCATGCCTCTATAGCACCGGCTTGAGCGCTATCACACACAAATATTGAAGAGCGACGATTTAATCGCCCTACCAAGTCAACTGATAGAAAAGATAAACCTTGTTACCGTTAGATAGAAGAAACGGCCCAAACGAGGGTTTTTTTATTATTAAATCCAAGTTCTTATTCAGGACACATATCTGTGAGGCGCGGCGCCGACCAAGCGATTCATTCTCCACCTTGTTTACCAGCCCCAAAACAACAATCGCAATGGTTGCCTCGGAGACGAAACGTCATCCAATATCCTCATCTTCTCTAGCCAAGTCGACGTACATCACGTTGCTCTGTACATTGCCTTGGCATACTTCTCTGGTAAAGTTGAAACGTTAATCCTCATTGATGATTGGATGCAGAGACGGCGTGCTGCATCCAATCAGAATGCGCGTTACGTAGTTGGTTTCCCAAGATGACGGGCCCCACTAAGAATGAGTTTTGTCGAGTGTGCGGGGAAATTCTATCGAAAAGATACAGGAAGAGCACTTTCACGGCCACTTTCGGTGTTTCTGATCAATTGAATCAGATTTTGGGACACGCTGCAAGGTCGAACGATAACGAATCGCCTCACGTGTGTGCCGACTTGAGATTGAAGGGGAACAACTCCTGGTGGCAAAAAGTCTCTCGCCGTTAAAACTGCCACTAGGTGGCGCAGAGCAGTATTCCTCTGCCACCAGCCAAGAATGTCAAGGCAGCGTAGAGAGCTTCGCGATGTAGTTGACTTGGCTGGTGAAGATGCCAATATCCTATACATATACAATATTTGTATCTAATACCGCTCAAGCCGGTGCTAGGGGACCGTGTGGCTATGTTGTCGTTCATCCATATATATATCATTTTGATATCATTTTCTAGCAGCTCTCTGAATTCTTTACATAATCTGCTTTCAAACGCGTCTAAAGTGACTCTCTGTTAGAATATTGTCATATAAAATACAAAATACCCATTTTATTACAGAATACCGTTTGATAGATTTCACACTGGAGATTTCTCGGTATCGCAGCAGTGTTTCGGACCTTGTCAACCCCGCCCTGTGTTTCTACCATCCTGGAATACAACCTCCGGCGACAACGGTTACTTATCCATGTACGTCCAGGCTGGTGATGGGACGGTATGTGAAAGTGACAACCCATCTACAAAGTGCCGATTATATGACTCTCTGTGAAGTACAGGTGTTTGGAACACCATACCGTAAGTATGTTATTATAATATAGGTGTTCGTAACACTACACCATGAGTATGTTATATGATTCTGTGTGAAGTACAGGTGTTCGGAACACTACACCGTACGTATGTTACATGATTTTGTAAAGTACACGTGTGCGGAACGCTGTACCGTAAGTATATTATATATCTCTGTGTGAAGTACAGATGTTCGGAACATTATACTGTAAGTATGTTATATGTGTTTTGAAATTTTCTATGGGTCGTGTGATGTTTATGGGCTTGTTACGTATTTTAATCCGAGGGGGATGGCCTTCAGGTAAATCCTGTGTATTTTTACACACGGTTTCTTGAAAGCTGCAATTTAACATACGCGAACAAATTATCTCCCAAATAGTTTCATCTGAAAAGAGGTTCAATTTTTGCGGAAATATTTCATAAAACATTTTTGACCAAGAGATGAACATATTTATGAAAGAAAGTGAGCGGTAGAGCTAGGATAGGGCTAGGATAGAGCTACTATAGGGCTAGGAAGCCTGGCGGAATATGATCATAATGGTATTTAATATTGAAGCATCAAAGTTATTGATCAGTGACAGGTTGCAAGAATGTAGCTTGTGAGTATTTAATTGTATATGCCTACTGTGATTCTGGTGCTAATGTTGTCATAAAAATAAAGCATTTTGTTTTCATAGACGCGGAAATGTTTTATACACAAGAGCAACAACTGAACGCTTATATGACGCTTGTAAACAAGTATTAGGCCTGCGTTACGACAGTTTCTACCAGAAGACGTACCATGTGCTTGAATGCCATAGATTGAATCTGTGGATTTGACATTCAACAAAAGTTTTGAATAAGTAGTTGCGAGAAATGTGCTGTATCTATTGTTGATGTCAGCCATTTGTGTTTTAGAGAACCTGTCCACTATGAGAGCTAGGAAGGGTAGACGATCTCATAATCCAGTACTTGGAACAGTAACGACCTCGGCGCCTTGGAGATGTGCTAGACAATGTCTGATGGTCGACACCTGTTCTTCCTTCAACTCGAAGAAACTGGGATGGAGGAAAATATATTGTGAACTGATAGCAGATCCAGTACCTTGGAACATCGACAACGGAATAAAACACAGCGAGTGGACGCACTATATACCAGTCGTCTAAAGGGAAATGGCAGTCAAAATATTTTGCAGAAGTTTCCTACCTCCAAACTTCCCATTAGTAGCACGATAGTTAATGAATTGCAAATGTTTTTCTGTCCGGTTATATTGACATGACATAGCTACATCATTTTTCCCCCATTTCGACGAAGAAATGAATATATTATAGCGGCAAACGATTGTCGTTTGTAAAAAAAACCAAACAATTTCGTCTCACCCTGTATATTTTGGTGATAGAGTTATTTGTTATTCTATGATAGGATGAATGTAACAATTACATGTGTAAGAAAACACAAGCAGAACTTAATGTAAGAGAAGTGACAGGACTAGAGTGCTGGAGAAATAGTGGGCCATTAGATCAATGAGAATCCCGTTTTTCAACATAGACAAAAAAAGATCTTATTGGTTTCTGGCTTAATTTGGTCCAGTTCTAATTGGAGTACACCTGAGTATGGCAAGCCGTATTTATTCGTTTATTTTTCATATCAAAAAAATCATTTTTTGATAAAAAAAGAAGAATTTTTTATATAAAAAAAAATTTGATTTACCATACCTGAGGAAATTTCAGGAACAAAGGAGCTACATAAGATGGAACAAACGAAGATTTCCTGTTGATAATCTTCGATTAAATTCAAGACAATGCCTTGGTCCGCACCTTCCTGGCGAAACACACTACCAATCTGTGAGAGTCTCTCTTCAGATAAACTGTTGAAACAGGCAACATACTGGCCTCCAGCTCGAGGCTCCTCAGAACTGTCTAAAGTATTCAAGAAAATTAACGCTTTTGGTACAAAGCTTATCACTATACCCTTTCACATATACAGTTTTCATCTCTATATTCTCGTACATATATATGTACTGAGTATAAACATCGTGTTACTTTCATGCATGTCCGACTACAGAGGGACAGGTTCTCTCAGCCCAGACGTCAGACCCGCCATTCAGTGTTCAGCCGTCGTCCATAAAATAATATGTCAATAATGAAACGACATTACGGTGGACAGTTAGTGTTAATTCCTAAAATATGCTGTTAACAGTTTTTAATGATGTCTGCGAGACAACATGTTCTATTCGTAAAATCATTATCACTGACAGGTATTAATTAATCCAACTTAATTTTCTCAGAGTCTTCAAACCTGATGTACTATTAATCAGTTTTCAGTTTGATCTATGCACATATATTCCTGATAGGTATCCCTAGATGGCATTTTATACGTATGCACGTGTACATTTTATGTTTCCAGGTGTCTTAATCGGTGTTAAATAATTATACTTGCCAACCCCCCCCACACACACACACATCCAAATTCTCTCAACGATCTAGCACTGAAACCGTCCCAGACAACATTCAATGACGAGACAAGCGTAAAAATGTTATAGAATGTGAACTCTTCAAGGGGTCCAAATGTGTCTAAATGTGTGTTCGAATGACTCGATTTAGACCCTTTTTTCACGAAATAACACATGCTGCAGATTTCAATTTCATGTAATAACTATAATCACAACATATTGTGTACATATATTTTCTCTTGTCGTTACATTAAAACACAATTATTTTATTTTTTCGATTTCAACCGCACGTACCATCTCCTTTACCAAAGTTTCAGCTAATCATGTTGGGGTCATTTGCAGTCTATGTGGATTATCCTCCACGGAGGAACAAATCCAAAGTGGCATTCACGAGGACCATCTGGAGCTCACGATTTGTGTACGTTTTTGATATTTGGGATTCTTACCGAAAGTTGGTATAAGTACGCCTCAAATATCGGGTTAAAAGTTCGTGCCTCAGTTTTTTTGTAATAGAAGGCTTGTACTATAGAATAAGACGATAAACCAGACGTGACAGTGCTGTCATTCGATTGACTATCTGGACCAAAATTAAAAGAGACAGCATTCAGGAAGTGACAATCAAGGAATTTTATTGCATAGTTGGTATAGTACAAGGTCCCATTGCTTCCTCGCTTTTCAGTTGGAAACCCCATTCATTTCAAAAAGATTTTGAAAATAATAGGAAGCATTAATCACTGTGACAATTAACCAGATGTCTTGAACGAGTCCGTCACTCATTATATTCGTGTATATACGTGTATAGTGGTTGTAAAATTATGCAAAATGGATATTTTATCAACTGATTCCGCTTGTGCTTTATAGCTCTGTTTTTTGTTCTTCACACTGTGGGTGAGTGGAGAGTTATGTATCTCGATTCTACCTTGTTTCAACACCAGCTTGTTGAGATGTCGTCGTTCATGTGGCTATATTAGTGACCGCCACAGAATAAACAATGAAGATACCGGATACTAGTAACTATAAAATCTAAAATAGTTAATGGTGAGAGTCAAAGTATATATTGATGGTCATAAATGTATGTTTACTTGACTTTCTTCATCGAATACATGCGAGAGGGAAATTTGAAGTTTTCTTGCTTTTAAGTTACTCTGAATTACCTCACAGCTTTCCGGTGGACTCATTACCATTACTAATGAAGGACACGCATCGCAAGGCTCATCCGTTATTGTTTCACTTGGCATGGAGGAGGGTGTGCGGTCAGGTTTCTTCCTATAATTGGAATGCGCTCTTGTTTAGTTGCACTTTATAATTTTATATGAAGAGAAAATGTTTTTCCGCAAAACAGTTACAAGTTCGAGAATTTCACGTTTATGTTTTTTGTTGAAATCAAACTTTAATGCTAAAAAGCGGTTTTGCGGGTACCATTTTGAAAAAAAAAATCCAATTATTTACAGGAGGGCTAAAGAGGTCGTAACATGTGGTAAACTATGGGCGAATGTGAGGATCATCGACCAGTGGTGATGGTACATGTAGCTTGATAGCATTGTCGCGAACGTGATCTTGCTTCGGGAAGCCGAAAAGTGTTGCATGTGGATGACGGTACATGAAATCGAAACCCAACAGCACGTCAACCGTTCAGTGAATCGCGGTGAAATTTGCCAACAATTATGGCGAAACGAGAACGAATACCCGTGCATTTTATTAATGTGATTAAGGAAATTACCTCTCCTATTAGGCATCAGACCTCTAACTCTAGGTGGGCAACAACTGTCAAGATGTTTGTCGGATTGTAGCACGTGAACTATATTACTTCTTTTCGCAAATGGAAGTGTAGACTTAATTAGGGAATCGACGAGGTACAATTTCGTAAACATGACCGTAAACGTAAATTATTCAGTGGTCTGAGACCCATTGTTGGTTGGTGTCCTGTACAGATCACGGCGTCGCCACTGTCACCTTTCTTGAGGAATAAATTCGAACATCCATAATAGCCATATCATGCAGAACCTAATGAAAGTTGGTCAATATATTATCCAATAATGAAACAACCAAGCATATAATGTGAGATGACGAACACCATGTGATTCGGGGAAGTGGTGTTATTTACTCTCTTCTAACTGATTATTGAAATTTCCTGGTGTAGCTACAAATTCGAGTTAGGGGCCCAATTGGTCCAGGTATATCGGGGATAGAAATCCTGTCGCCTTGTGCGGGTTTGGTTCGCCGTAGTTATCAGGTATCCGAAGCTTGAGAACAAGATTTCATTATCTGATGCTGAACCAATCCCACAATCAATACAATGAATTTGAATTTTGTTCTAGGTGATATATCAGTTCACCATTCCTTGAATCTTACCCTTGCAACAAATAGTTATAGGTACAGGAATAGCTAACCAATGGCGTGGATAAAATTCATTACAGCATAACCATAATCGTATATTGGCGGGCTTCATTATAAAGCTAGTTGTGCACATTGCAACACCGAGAGAGAAGGTTGGTCATCACAAGGACAACCCACGGGTGTAATACCTATGGGCCGTCATAGCTCAATCGGTAGGGCATCAGCGCGATAAGCCGGGGTCGCCGGTTCGAATCCCGCTGAAGACCAATTTTTTCTTTCTCTCTCAAAAAATCATTTCATACACAATCGGATAGTTATCCCAATGCAGTCAGTATGTCATCTGATTTTGAAAGCAACTTCAGCTGACCTTCGTAATCATATTGAGTGATTTTTGGTTCTCTATCCTTTCCCATTTGAAGCTGGCAAGATTCTGACCGTTTCTGTCAGAACGTTCATGCTGTGTGAAATAATACTGTAGACATTGATTAGGCGAAAAAAAGACCATGAAGACACTATGTGTAATGTCTAGATATCAAAAGACAATGAAGACACTATGTGTAATGCCTAGGCATCAAAAGACAATGAAGACACTATGTGCAATGCCTAGGCATCAAAAGATTTCTGTGTAAATAATCGAAAGTTCTTTTTCTTACGACGGTTAGCACCAATTGTAAATATGCGTAAAATAAATACAAGGAAAAATCCCAGATGGTTTCCTGCAAGAGAGAAGCCATCAGCAGTTTCCAATGATGATCTTCTTTAATAATATCCTTATCACTTACCAGTATTCTTCGTCCAAATTATTTTCCAAGTCGTTTTCTATACTATAATATATCTTTCATGGTTTGATTGTGGGTGTTCATTTGAACACCATGGACATGTAAAACACGTTCAGGTGGCTTCTTGTCGCGGGTAAAGCGGAATCAGACACAAGTTACGCAACGTAGCGCCCTATGATCGTAGTTTGCCGTCAGTATATGACATTTTTCATAAAATTTACTCGATCTACAGAGACCTTGAAATTTTAAACTAGTATCAGCAACGAAACGTCGACAATTTATCAATAAAATTATAAAGTCATTCCTATCACTGTGTTTTTCCTGACAACAGAGACCTGTCATTATTATCTTATAAATATCAGCCAGTACAGTATAGTACTCATGCCAAGTCCAATTTCAGCATAAAATCTCAACCCACGATATAGAAAATTTCCATTGTGAAACCGAGCCGTAGGGGGGTGTACAGTTACCGTGATGTTTGAATGATAAACCAGATGCAAAGCGTCATTAACATAAAAGTAGTAGGGAGAGGGGACGAAGGGTATGATTTTGCCGGGGAGATAACTCTTTTGTGGAGGTCACGTGGAGGGGGCGCCACCAGGCCAAGAGACCAAAAACTACCTCCAGCACAGAAGAGTTCCAATCTAGGGGGAGGTAACTCTGGGTGACTATAGTTCCGGCAAAGGGCCCCTGGGCATGTATTCTTCCGCGGTGATGCGGTCTGGCGGTGATGCGGTCGCGGGAAAAAGCTTCCGCGGAGAAAAAGTAGTCCCTAGACTTGAAATACGCTGCATGGTCCGATTGGGTCGAGTGAGGTATCAAAGTGAAGCATTCGTGAAGGGGCATCCAGTCATGGGTGGGTGCATGTAAAATTAGGATTTTTCCCCGAAACTATAAAAAGCGGAACACGGAGTTTACCCTTAAAATAGGGGGAAACCCCTATCAACCCTAGTCAAAAGGGCTAATATCGTGCCCCGGGCTTATTGGGACCTGCCTATCAAGTCAATGGGGTGGGTGTATGTAAAATTAGGATTTTTTCCCGAAACTATAAAAAGCGGAAAACGGACTTTACCCCTAAAATAGGGGAAAACACCTATCAACTCTAGCCAAAAGGGCTAATATCGGTCCCCGGGCTTATCGGGGCCTGCCTATCAAGTCAATGGGGTGGGTGCATGTAAAATTAGGATTTGTTCCCGAAACTATAAAAAGCGGAACACGGACTTTACCCCTACAATAGGGGTCTGTATTATACAATATAAGGGAAAATGCCTGTATGGGGTATGGGGATGGTCAATTTTTTTCGTGGGCTTTACTATGGCTTGTGGGGTCTCGTTTTTCTCGTTTCGCCAAGAAAATGACAATGGGAAGGGTCTCGGAGCGCAACGGTGAAATTTTTGGAAAAGTACCATATAGCCCTATAGGCTGGCTATATGGGGGTATGGGTTCAACCTGGAAAATGTACACACGTTCATTGTGATATGGGCTGTTTGGATTTGTTTTTCACGTCTCGTCATTTAGAACACGATGGGAAGGGTCCCGGAGCGAAACGGTGAAATTTTTGGAAAAAGTCACCGAGGCCTGGGTAGGCCCATAGGCCTATACTGCATGGCTATGGGTGTATAGGTCCATACGGGGTGGACGTTTTGGGATCTAGGTGGGCCACTAATGGTCCGATGGGGTCGAGTGAGGTATCAATGTGAAGCCTATGTGAGGGGGCAACCGATGGGGTGGATGTGGGGTAGGAATATCGTCATTCTGCGCATGCGCAATAGACAAAGTGTATGGAAATAGACGTTTTGGGATCTAGGGGAGCCACTAGTGGGCCGATTGGATCGAGTGAGGTATCAATGTGAAGCCTATGTGAGGGGGCATCTGATGGGGTGAGTGCGGGGTTGAAATATCGTCACTCTGCGCATGCGCAGTGGACAAAGGGTATGGAAATAGACGTTTTGGGGTCTAGGTGGGCCACTAGTGGGCCGATGGGATCGAGTGAGGTATCCATGTGAAGCCTAGGTGAGGGGGCTAGACTAAGGTGTCGTTTCCATTCTGCTGCGCAGGTCACGTGGGTTGTGACGTCACTTGCGGATTTCACCTTCGAACCCAGAAGAGTTCCAATTTTTCCTTAGACGTCCGGATGTTCAACCTCTGGGTGTTTTCCCGGCCCGGCCCGGCCCGGCCCCCCGGCGCGCGCGCGCGGGTTCTCCGGCCGCAGCGCGCGCGCGCGCGGGTTATCCGGAAGTGCGCGGATGAATGTCGGGTCAAAAGGTCAAAGGTCACATCCAGGTCAAAAGGTCCAAGGTCTCCCTTTCGGCAAGGTTCGGAGACAATGTTGCGGCATCGTTATACAGAGCTTGAACCCCAAAAGGGGATTGTAAATTAACCTGGGAAGGATGGGCAGTTCCATTTGGACCAATCAGCGGTCGAGAAAAAGAGCCAATGAGCGATCGATAAAAGAACCAATGGACGGGTACTAGAATTTCGCTCACGTCTGCGCCTACATCCGGGTACTGGGATGCTTTCGCCTACGTCCGCGCCTACATCCGGGTTCTTGTACACCCGGGTAATGTTTTCTGGACATGGATGGGTTACCTTTGGCTCCATTCTAGGCCACTGATTGGCTAATACGGTGTTCAAAGCCAGTTTCATGCATTATGCTCATATAGAAAACACACAAGACAGGGTTTTTGGTGAGATCTCATTTTGTTTTTTATTCAGTAACAACAACAACGTGAGAACAACCACGTGAAAACTGAAGCCCAGAACAGGGGGCTTGTACAAACAACAACAAGGATGACACTTGAGAGAACAACAACAACAAGAAGTTATTTTCATATAGTTTATTTTCCCCAATGTTACATCATACCAACGCTGGGGGAGCCGCGTTGGGTATGTTTACAACTCAAAAAGACTCTTGCCCAATCAGAGGCCACCATTTGCATCTGTCATATTCGTTCCTGTCCGTTAGATGTATTCTTGTCCAATCAGAAGTCGCCATTTCAAAAAGTTCCTTCTTTGCTCGGTGTGACCTAAGCGTCGTCGGGCAGGCCTGGATATTCTTCGGGCAGCATGTCCTGAAACAGTTGTTTGCGCATTCTGATCGCATTTTCCAGGGCCTCGGTGGGTGGTAGCCCCATAGCCTCTTCCAAGTGACGCTTGGTCTTCATGATGGACCTGTGCGTGGGGTCGCCTTTCATTTCAAGCGGTAGTAAGGTATACTGTTCATAGATCGCCATGGCTGTTTTCCTGATGCGAGGGCGCATTTGGGTGTATGCCTGTTGTAAATTATCCTTTCCGGCGTCCTCGATCGCTGCAGCGTAAGTATTGATAGCTGCTGTCACAATACGATCCCAGAAGGTAGGTTCTGCCTCACTTTCCACGGATGTGGGCTGACTATCTGAGGTCAAGCTCTCCGTATCACTAGATGGACTCTCAGCAATCTCTGTTTCGGTATCAGTTGATACACTCTCAGCAGTCTCTGTATCAGCATCCGCCTCAACGGACTCCTCGGAGTCTTCAATCCCATGTATATTTTTCTGGTGTCGCATCATATCGTAATGTCTGGTGAACGTGCGTTCGCACTCAGAGCAAGTATAAGCCATGTTGACGGTTGAACGTCGACTGTGCGTGTTTTTGGAAATACGCTTGCTTTTATAGACAGTAACGCCCATCAACGCCCGTTGTTACGCTTTAACGCCCATCTCAACGCCCGTCTCCATACCTGTCTCAACGCGTTATGCAATGTCCATCATCACTGGACGTTGATGTTGGAGGTTGAAAAAGATAATTTCCCGTCTCCAGCTGGGTCTCCATAAAGGTTTGAAATGCCTCATGCAGGGTCAGCAGATTCTGGACACGGGTAGTTGTGTTGGTATCCTCATTGGATATTATCTGTTTCTTATGCAGCAGAAGACATACGCGTGTCACCCATTGGATGTCATCTATGAGCGTGGTAAGATGTGAAGGCATGCGTTGGTGCTGAACGGTGACTCCACCTTGCGCTGTATCAATAATAGCATCGACATTGGCTTGACGTAAGGCTTCGGCTAGAATATCCTCGTTGTCGAGTTCAAACAAGTTGGTCTCTGCAGTGCTCATGGTGAAATGAGGGGACTGGTGCCGTGTGGTCTATTGGTCTATTGGTCTTTTGGTCTTAATGATGCGTTCGAACAAATGTTTCTTTAGTGCTATTGCTCTGACATACGCCGCTTTCCTGTTCATGCCCGAGGTTTTCAACATCGACGCTGTTCTTTCAATTTCCATATGGACTGGGTCCTTATCCAACAATTTCATATGGGTCACGAGGTCGACATACCGCTGACGTAAAGCCCGTCGTAGTCTGGGTGCCAATCTGTTATGGGCTAAAATTGCGGCTTCCTCTTTCGAATACCCTTTGCGTTGAAACTTGTTTCCTGTGGCCTCCAACATCTCGCCCAGCTCGGCGTCCATACTTTCTTTGAACAAATCCTTCCATAGCCTCGAGTTCACATTATGTTCTTCAACCTCGGGTTGGTCCTTCACAGTTGGGTGATATTTCGGGACTGATGGTATGAAGGTGCCCCGCTGTATGGGGGTG
This sequence comes from Hanleya hanleyi, assembly GCA_036873755.1. Lineage (NCBI taxonomy): Eukaryota > Metazoa > Mollusca > Polyplacophora > Lepidopleurida > Hanleyidae > Hanleya > Hanleya hanleyi. The sequence continues at coordinate 142,308 of JAVTVY010036411.1, forward strand.
GGTTGCTGCTGCTGCCCTACCAGATGTGGACTCGGTGGATGGTGTCGGGGCTGTGGTGATGCCTCGCCGGGTAACAGGTGGGTCGTCAGCCGACGATCTTCCGGGGTATGGGCTTTTAAATCTACGAACAGGTAGCCGTACGGACGACTTGTCGCTCCTTGAAACGCCTGCATGAAATGGTCGATGTTCTGAGGATAAATTCGACTACCAAACACACGGATTTGTGCTCTGTCAATGGGATTGGAGAACAACACAAAGTATTGGCAGTTCAAGGCAATATCTCTGGACGCCTTCCCTTGAGGAAAGAGATTCTGAGTCAAATAGATGACGGACAGATTGCGATGATGGGACCCTTTGGTGAATAGGTCGGCGATTTTCGAATTGTCCTTGGCCGCACTCATCAGATCATCGAGCACTACCACGTTGGTCTGCTCGGAATCGAAGTAATAGGGTTCGTCTATGTCGTGAGGAATTCCTGGGACAAAGCTCACAATCTCTAATCGCGTAGTTTCGTAGGCGGGCTGCCACTGGCTATAACACCAAACAACACGTGTCGGAGCTGGGGTTGCCACACCTTCCTCTAGAAACTTCATCACCCAGGACGTCTTTCCACACCCCGTAGGGCCGCTCACCGTCATCGTATAGGGATGTCCTACGCCACTTGGTGGACCTATAGCGGGACTTGGTGGTGTCTCTTGTCTATGCGTTAGACGCATATGTCTGAGCATATTGTCGCGACGAGAGAGTGTCTTTTGACAGAACGGACATGTACTCGACATGGTACCCGTTTTGCACGCCTCACTCACTCACTCACTCACTCACACGCGAATAAAAAACAAAATGAGATCTCACCAAAAAAACCTGTCTTGTGTGTTTTCTATATGATCATAATGCATGAAACTGGCTTTGAACACCGTATTAGCCAATCAGTGGCCTAGAATGGAGCCAAAGGTAACCCATCCATGTCCAGAAAACATTACCCGGGTGTACAAGAACCCGGATGTAGGCGCGAACGTAGGCGAAAGCATCCCAGTACCCGGATGTAGGCGCAGACGTGAGCGAAATTCTAGTACCCGTCCATTGGTTCTTTTATCGATCGCTCATTGGCTCTTTTTCTCGACCGCTGATTGGTCCAAATGGAACTGCCCATCCTTCCCAGGTTAATTTACAATCCCCTTTTGGGGTTCAAGCTCTGTATATCGATGCCGCAACATTGTCTCCGAACCTTGCCGAAAGGGAGACCATGGACCTTTTGACCTGGATGTGACCTTTGACCTTTTGACCCGACATTCATCCGCGCACTTCCGGAAAACCCGCGCGCGCTGGGGGGCCGGCCCGGGCCGGGAAAAACCCCGGAGGTTGAACATCCGGACGTCTAAGGAAAAATTGGAACTCTTCTGGGTTCGAAGGTGAAACCCGGAAGTGACGTCACAACCCACGTGACCTGCGCAGCAGAATGGAAACGACACCCTAGTCTAGCCCCCTCACCTAGGCTGCACATGGATACCTAACTCGATCCCATCGGCCCACTAGTGGCCCACCTAGACCCCAAAACGTCTATTTCCATACCCTTTGTCCACTGCGTATGCGCAGAGTGACGATATTTCAACCCCGCACTCACCCCATCAGATGCCCCCTCACATAGGCTTCACATTGATACCTCACTCGATCCAATCGGCCCACTAGTGGCTCCCCTAGATCCCAAAACGTCTATTTCCATACACTTTGTCTATTGCGCATGCGCAGGATGACGATATTCCTACCCCACATCCACCCCAACGGTTGCCCTCTCACATAGGCTTCACATTGATACCTCACTCGACCCCATCGGACCATTAGTGGCCCACCTAGATCCCAAAACGTCCACCCCGTATGGACCTATACACCCATAGCCATGCAGTATAGGCCTATGGGCTTACCCAGGCCTCGGTGACTTTTTCAAAAAATTTCACCGTTTCGCTCCGGGACCCTTCCCATCGTGTTCTAAATGACGAGACGTGAAAAACAAATCCAAACAGCCCATATCACAATGAACGTGTGTACATTTTCCAGGTTGAACCCATACCCCCATATAGCCAGCCTATAGGGCTATATGGTACTTTTCCAAAAATTTCACCGTTGCGCTCCGAGACCCTTCCCATTGTCATTTTCTTGGCGAAACGAGAAAAACGAGACCCCACAAGCCATAGTAAAGCCCACGAAAAAAATTGACCATCCCCATACCCCATACAGGCATTTTCCCTTATATTGTATAATACAGACCCCTATTGTAGGGGTAAAGTCCGTGTTCCGCTTTTTATAGTTTCGGGAACAAATCCTAATTTTACATGCACCCACCCCATTGACTTGATAGGCAGCCCCCGATAAGCCCGGGGACCGATATTAGCCCTTTTGGCTAGAGTTGATAGGTGTTTTCCCCTATTTTAGGGGTAAAGTCCGTTTTCCGCTTTTTATAGTTTCGGGAAAAAATCCTAATTTTACATACACCCACCCCATTGACTTGATAGGCAGGCCCCAATAAGCCCGGGGCACGATATTAGCCCTTTTGACTAGGGTTGATAGGGGTTTCCCCCTATTTTAAGGGTAAAGTCCGTTTTCCGCTTTTTATAGTTTCGGGGAAAAATTCTAATTTTACATGCACCCACCCATGACTGGGTATCATGAAAAATACCTTCACGAATGCTTCACTTTGATACCTCACTCGACCCAATCGGACCATGCAGCGTATTTCAAGTCTAGGGACTACTTTTTCTCCGCGGAAGCTTTTTCCCGCGACCGCATCACCGCCAGACCGCATCATCGCGGAAGAATACATGCCCAGGGGCCCTTTGCCGGAACTATAGTCACCCAGACTTACCTCACCCTAGATTGGAACTCTTCTGTGCTGGAGGTAGTTTTTGGTCTCTTGGCCTGGTGGCGCCCCCTCCACGTGACCTCCACAAAAGAGTTCCCCCGGCAAAATCATACCCTTCGTCCCCTCTCCCTACTACTCATAAACTATACGCCAAGAACGGCATTAGGTTGAAACGATACCTGTCGGTGATCGGAATTAATAACGAAAATATCCTGACATCGCCAGAGTATCATGAAAAATTTACTGTCTCTTCCTCATTTTAATTTTCATATTATGCCTACGTGAATGCTTCTGCTGCAGACAGACACATATTGATGTAGATATTTTTAAATAAACGACGGATACTCAGTGAATATCCATTTTTAAGAATACATTTCGCTCATTGAGTGTGCAGTAATTAATGTACGAGTGTATAGAATATATTTACACGGAATTCTGAAACTTAAAGTCACCCCTATTCCATTCAAAGGCACTGTGTTAACTATATATCCATTCTGATAACTGTGTATACCCACTCTGATAACAGTATACCCACTCTGATAATTGTGTATTCGCTCTGATATTTGTATACCCATTCTGGTAGCTATATACCCATTCTGATAACTGTATATCCATTCTGATAACCATGTATACTCACTTCGATAACTGTATATACCCACTTTTTAAAATTTTATACCCACTCTGATAGCTGTATACCCACTCTGATAATGGTATACTCGGTCTGATAATTGTATATATCCACTCTGATAACTGTATTCCCACTCTGATAACTGTATACCCACTCTGATAGCTGTATACTCACTCTGATAATGGCATACTCGCTCTGATAAATGTATACCCACTCTGATAACTGTATGTATCCACTCTGATAACTGTATACCCACTCCGATAAATGTTTACTCATTCTGATAGCTGTTACCCACTATGATAGGTGTATACCCAATACCCACTCTGGTAATGAAATATCCGCTCTGATAATTGTATATCCACTCTGATAACTGTATTCCCACTCTGATAGCTGTATACCCACTCTGATAACTGTATGCACCCAACCTGATAACTGTATAGTCATTCTGATAACCATGTATACTCACTCCGATAACTGTATATACCCACTCTTTAAAATTTTATACCCACTCTGATAGCGGTATACCCACTCTGATAATGGTATACTCGGCCTGATAATTGTATGTATCCACTCTGATAACTGTATACCCACTCTGATAACTGTATTCCCACTCTGATAGCTGTATATACATACTCCGATAACTGTATACCCACTCTGATAGCTGTATACTCACTCTGATAATGGTATACTCGCTCTGATAAATGTATACCCACTCTGATAACTGCATGTATCCACTCTGATAACTGTATACCCACTCTGATAACTGCATGTATCCACTCTGATAACTGTATACCCACTCTGATAACTGCATGTATCCACTCTGATAACTGTATACCCACTCTGATAACTGCATGTATCCACTCTGATAACTGTATACCCACTCTGATAACTGCATGTATCCACTCTGATAACTGTATACCCACTCTGATAACTGCATGTATCCACTCTGATAACTGTATACCCACTCTGATAGCTGTATACCCACTCTGATAACTGTATGCACCCAACCTGATAACTGTATAGTCATTCTGATAACCATGTATACTCACTCCGATAACTGTATATACCCACTCTTTAAAATTTTATACCCACTCTGATAGCGGTATACCCACTCTGATAATGGTATACTCGGCCTGATAATTGTATGTATCCACTCTGATAACTGTATACCCACTCTGATAACTGTATTCCCACTCTGATAGCTGTATATACATACTCCGATAACTGTATACCCACTCTGATAGCTGTATACTCACTCTGATAATGGTATACTCGCTCTGATAAATGTATACCCACTCTGATAACTGCATGTATCCACTCTGATAACTGTATACCCACTCTGATAACTGCATGTATCCACTCTGATAACTGTATACCCACTCTGATAACTGCATGTATCCACTCTGATAACTGTATACCCACTCTGATAACTGCATGTATCCACTCTGATAACTGTATACCCACTCTGATAACTGCATGTATCCACTCTGATAACTGTATACCCACTCTGATAACTGTATGTATCCACTCTGATAACTGTATACCCACTCTGATAACTGCATGTATCCACTCTGATAACTGTATACCCACTCTGATAACTGCATGTATCCACTCTGATAACTGTATACCCACTCTGATAACTGCATGTATCCACTCTGATAACTGTATACCCACTCTGATAACTGCATGTATCCACTCTGATAACTGTATACCCACTCTGATAACTGCATGTATCCACTCTGATAACTGTATACCCACTCTGATAACTGCATGTATCCACTCTGATAACTGTATACCCCCTCCGATAAATGTTTACTCATTCTGATAGCTGTTACTCACTATGATAGTTGTATACCCACTCTGATAATTGTATACCCACTCTGATAACTGTATTCTCACTCTGATAATGGTATACTCGCTCTGATAAATGTATACCCACTCTGATAACTGCATGTATCCACTCTGATAACTGTATACCCACTCTGATAATTGTATTCTCACTCTGATAGCTGTACATATTCACTCTGATAATTGTATACCCACTCTGATAACTGTATTCTCACTCTGATAGCTGTATACCCACTCTGATAATTGTATACCCACTCTGATAACTGTATTCTCACTCTGATAGCTGTATACCCACTCTGATAACTCTATGCACCCAGCCTGATAACTATATAGTCATTCTGGTAACTGTAAGTACTCACTCCGATAACTGTATTCCCACTCTGATAGCTGTATTCCCACTCTGATAGCTGTATATACATACTCCGATAATTGTATTCCCAATCTGATAACTGTATTACCACTCTGACAGCTGTATGTACATACTCCGATAATTGTATTCCCACTCCGATAACTGTATTCCCAATCTGATAGCTTTATGTACATACTACCGATAACTGTATACCCACTCTGATAGCTGTATACCCACTCTGATAGCTGTATACCCACTCTGATAATAGTATACTCGCTCTGATAATGGTATACCCACTCTGATAACTGTATGTACCCACTCCGATAACTGTATGTACCCACTCTGATAACTGTATGTACCCACTCTGATAGCTGTATACCCACTCTGATAGCTGTATACCCACTCTGATAGCTGTATACCCACTCTGATAATAGTATACTCGCTCTGATAATGGTATACCCACTCTGATAACTGTATGTACCCACTCTGATAACTGTATGTACCCACTCTGATAGCTGTATGTGCCCACTCTGATAGCTGTATACCCACTCTGATAGCTGTATACCCACTCTGATAGCTGTATACCCACTCTGATAATAGTATACTCGCTCTGATAATGGTATACCCACTCTGATAACTGTATGTACCCACTCCGATAACTGTATGTACCCACTCTGATAACTGCATGTATCCACTCTGATAACTGTATACCCACTCTGATAACTGTATACCCACTCCGATAAATGTTTACTCATTCTGATAGCTGTTACCCACTATGATAGTTGTGTACACACTCTGATAATGGTATATCCGCTCTGGTAATTGTATACCCACTCTGATAACTGTATGTACCCACTCTGATAACTGTATGTACCCAACCTGATAAATGTATTGTCATTCCGATAACTGTATAGTCATTCTGATAACTGTAAGTACCCACTCCGATAACTGTAAGTATCCACTCCGTTAACTGTATACCCACTCTGATAACTGTATTCCCACTCTGATAGCTGTATGTCATGAAATCCACCGTCACGGAATCACCGTTGGGAAGATTTTTTTTTATTCAAAGTCATGTACTTGGAAGTTCCGTGTTCATAGCCCTGTAGTTTTATGTTTAGTTTGCTATTCTATATGACACCTGTTTACGGATCCATGAAAAATCTACAGATGATCCAGCATTTTCAGTAAATCATGCCTCGAAATGTTCGTGACGGAATCACCTGAAACGGACATGACTTTTTACTAGTGTTGCTTGTCTATTTTTGTGCTGCTCTGTTTCAATCTGATTATTCTTATATGACATCTCTTACTAACATACAGTACCCAAGTATGATCAGATTTTTTTTCCTCGTGAGAAAAACGCGATTGGATCATCACATGGGTTAAATCTAGTCTGTGACGGAATCACCAAAAAATCGTGATGGAATCACGAGTGCGCATTTTAAATCTTCTCGGTAAAAAAATAATTCTAGGGTGAATTTATCACTTCTACTTATAAAATTAAAACTCTGAACTATTACCAAGGTATACAGTTTCCGTCACATGCATATCTTTTCTACAGATGTTTCAAAATAGTATAGTTTTCAGTAAAATGCAACTTTTCTTCCTTGACAATTTCGAATTTCCTGAGTTCTTCAGGTTAAAAAATTGCGGGAAAAATATTTCGCAATTAAAACACATCTTCTCTGTTATTGACGTGTCCCCGGAGATCATAGGAAGCGAATAGGAAAAACAGCATGTTAATATATGGTATACGAAAGAATGTGGAGTGAATGTTATACGAAAAAGTGCTGTTTTTAGCGATGTCCGCTTTCTCATGGAATTCATGATGTACATACTCCGATAAATGTATAGTCATTCTGATAAGAGACAATGGGTATAGTGATCCTTCATAGATGTACATGGTATCAGGATTGGTGATCCTTCATAGATGTACATGGTACCAGGATTGGTGATCCTTCATAGATGTACAAGGTACCAGGATTGATGATCTTTCATAGGTGTACATGGTACCAGGATTGGTGATCTTTCATAGATGTACATGGTACCAGGATTGGCGATCTTTCATAGATGTACATGGTACCAGGATTGGTGATCTTTCATAGGTGTACATGGTACCAGGATTGGCGATCTTTCATAGATGTACATGGTACCAGGATTGGTGATACATCATAGATGTGCATGGTACCAAGATTGATGACCTTTCATAGATGTACATGGTACCAGGATTGGTGATCCTTCATAGATGTACATTCTGCCAGGATTGGGGATCCTTCATAGATGTACATGGTACCAGGATTGGTAATCCTTCATGGATGTACATGGTACCAGGATTGGTGATCCTTCATAGATGTACATGGTACCATGATTGGTGATCCTTCATAGATGTACATGGTACCAGGATTGGTGATCCTTCATAGATGTACATGGTACCAGGATTGGTGACCCTTCATAGATGTGCATTGGTGACCTTTCATAGATGTAAATGGTACCAGGATTGGTGACCTTTCATAGATGTACATGGCACCAGGATTGGTGACCTTTCATAGATGTAAATGGTACCAGGATTGGTGACCTTTCATAGATGTACATGGCACCAGGATTGGTGACCTTTCATAGATGTAAATGGTACCAGGATTGGTGACCTTTCATAGATGTACATGGCACCAGGATTGGTGACCTTTCATAGATGTAAATGGTACCAGGATTGGTGACCTTTCATAGATGTACATGGCACCAGGATTGGTGACCTTTCATAGATGTACATGGCACCAGGATTGGTGACCTTTCATAGATGTAAATGGTACCAGGATTGGTGACCTTTCATAGATGTACATGGCACCAGGATTGGTGACCTTTCATAGATGTAAATGGTACCAGGATTGGTGACCTTTCATAGATGGACATGGCACCAGGATTGGTGACCTTTCATAGATGTAAATGGTACCAGGATTGGTGACCTTTCATAGATGTACATGGCACCAGGATTGGTGACCTTTCATAGATGTAAATGGTACCAGGATTGGTCAGAGGAAAGTATAGCGTCATATTAGACATTCAGTATTTAGACGTTGTCTATAAAATCGACTTCAATAACCGAGGACCTTCTATGGTGGACAGTTTTTACGAATTTCAAACAGATGTAACATGAAAATATATATTCAAGAGAGAAACGGCCAATAGTTTCTAATGCTGACAATAAGACAATGTTTTCGATACAGTACTATCACAATCCTGGCCAGGCCTGATTGAAAGGTATCACATTTACCATAAAATGTGTTTTCCAATCAGATAACATAATAACAATGGTGTCGGGAGAAAACAAAATTACCCTGTTTTCCCCCGGACTGAATGCATAATCTCACTGTTATCGGTTTAGGGAGAAAAGGGGATGTAAGGATTTTATGCAATATTTAGTTACGTACCATATTAGTGTTTTTAGAATATTATGTTTAAGAATTATAAGTATTTAAAGGACAGTGCGCGGTTTAGCGAGGATTCGGTATCACATAATTGTCAAATTAAAATATCACGAAATTTGTACGGTTGCTTGAAGTACATTATCTTGCCGTATGATATTAGTAATTCTTAGGCTCGGAGTCTTCGGGTACCGGTAGCAGAAGGACGACATATTAAAGTTGTGTGTTTGTGCAAGTCTTGTTCTCGAATAAGCTTAAGAAGCCAGTCTCGAACCGAAGACGTTGTTACCGAATAACCCGAAGACTCATTAGTTCAGCATTTCTCAGAGCATACGACGAACTAATTTACTTCAAGCTAACCCCCAAAAAGCTTTCAAACGTAATATTTATTTTGGGGCCATGAACCGCATCTCATTGAGGCTGATTGAGCTGTAATCTTCGTCGTGTCTGGTCCTCCAAGCTTGGATAACTGTCAATGGATTCGGACGTCCGGGGCACGACAGTACTCTCAAAGTACAAAAACTTCTACGGCACCGGCCCGTCTCTCCGAAAAACACCGCATGACAAGTCAACTGCACGGCTAACAACGGCAGCAGACGGCACCCCTCGTAGGAGCAAACCCCAGGCTTCAGCGATCCCACTTAACAGCGACTCGCTCCGCGGCCCGGCTCCAAGGACGAATAATCAAGACCAGAGATCACGGCTACACAGTCCACAAAGGGGTCTGGCGATGTAGACATCGATAACACACGGTGGATTGGCAGGCACCTGGTCTAAGAACCGTCGTTTCCCACTACTGTATAAAACAATATCAACAAATGGATGGCAGTAAATTGTATGACATATATACAAGTTTGTGAGAGACTGTATGTATATGAGTATGTGAATGGATAGACCCTAGACTGAAGCCGGCGGTCACCTAGTGTAGGTAATATATATGAATGACAAACCCTGACCAGGGGCCGGAGATTTGTGTGTGTAAGCCTAAAAGGATGGCAACCCCTAGACTGAAGCTGGCGAGCTGGGTGAGTAAGGGAACTTGTGGATAGGTAGATCCTAGCCTGAAGCCGGAGAGATGTGTGTAGAGGTAAATGTGTGCACGGACAATTGTTTGTGTAGGAAAATAATATCGGCCGAGGCCAATACCGCAGTTCCCTACCGGCTACAGCTATAATCCATACAATAAACAAAAAAGCTAAACCCGCACGACTGTGCAATACAGTCGAAACAGGTAGAGATGAAGATTCAGTAATATTTAAACACTGGCCACGCTGTCAACGCTAGTCGTCTTTACCTAAATTCCTAGAGATAAACCCGCACGACTGTGCAATACGGTCGAGACAGGTAAAGATAGAAATAAAGTAAACGCAGCGTGGACTTCTGTGCTATTTCTCCGGTCTGGCTGACATTTCTTCGGGCTGGCTGCGGCCTTCTGTATTCTTTCTTCTCCCAATATTTGACGATTTTCTCACCTCGAAATTTCTATCCATCCAGGTCGTTTCGGCGGGAACACGTCCTTATATAGGCTCTCTGCTCTTCTGCGTATGAAGGTAGAAAAATACCACTCCCCGGATGAAAACTCGCCCCAAGTAGCAGCGCCCTCTATTCACTTGGAAAGAAAGTGTCGATCTTCTGGGTGTGAGGTGGAAAATATTACCACAAAAAACTCTCCGTCACTCGGTGTTTTTCAGGGTCCACTTTATAGGAATCCTCGATCAGCCTATTTGCACTTCTCTGAGAAAATATGGCTATGGAGGCTTAAACCATAATTCGGAACAGATTTAACCTGCAATTTTCAGCCGCCAATTCTCTTTAGTAAATTTACACGATGACATCAAAGTTTATTTGCACAATTCCTCATTCCGCCTGCCGTCCTTAGACTATGCCGTCAGCAAATGGGGTTTTCTCTGACAGCGAACGAGGCGAGCTGGCCTACCCTAGTCGTTTCACCGTTTCGCCTGGTTGTTTGAGGTAATTTCACCGGGATTTCGAGGCACTGTCTGTCTCCTGGATCATCGTCGTACATTCTAGGAAAGTTTCACCGTTGAATACACATAGGTAAGTAAGACGCACTCATTTTACTTACGTAAACACAAGTTATTTTCGTAATCAACTGTAGTGACGTGTCCAGAGCATCAGCCGAAATTATTAAGGGGGAACAGCACACGACTTTCGTTACATAATCATTCTATCCCTGCAGTATGTGATCACCTATCACTAACTCCATCCACCTCATACTAACGCATGAGGGGTCTGAAGCAGCTACAAACAGGAACAAGCAATACAAATAGACTAAATTTACCCGGCTGCAAGCGTTAAAAAGCATAAACTGTTTCAATATTGGTAGCCTAGGCAGTAACATCTAAAGATATAATTTTGCAAATAGCTTCGTTGAAAATGTGTTCAGCCCAGTCGCTTTTTTTTCTGTCAGCAACAATAGGCAAGCTTTCGGGATTGATTTGAGCTAGTATTCATCTGTAGAATATCTGCTTCCTCTAGTCGATACTAGTGGTGAGAAGTGAATGCCATCTTCCAAGTATTGCTCTGTGTGGGAATAAACCATACAAAGTAAACACAGTAGATGAAATATATGTATGGGGAGATGGGATAGGTATAGCCATATCCTTAACAAAGCGCTTGACCGTAATAATATGGACATTTGTGTGAGGTTTTCTCTGCTGGACTGATAATTTGAATCATTAGCAAACGTCTGGAGCTAGCGATATTTACATATTCTTTGTGTTTCCATATGATGGAACGATAATGAATTTACTTTTTGTGGAAGTGTTCATGACTTGACATATTTTTTCTTAAACTGGGCATGTGGCTTGAGAAAGACTGCGTTAGGCGTGTTGAAAGTTGTCGAATTCCATTTGTTCCGTTTACAACACGAAGACATAAGTAAGCAAAACTGACATTGGCTTCTTGTATTACCTCCTGTCTGGATCGTCATTTGGTTGTAGTTATCTTTTTTGGTTTGGAGAGTTTATGATGGGCCGGATTGTCGTATCTTGTTATCACTTGTTGGCTTGAATACCAGTAGCAGATTTAAAGCAGAATAATGACGATCCTAGCACTTTTGATACAATGTATTGTACATTCTACTCTGGTCCAAACCAAGACAATTAACAGCCAATCTCAGAGCGAAGGTAAGTTGTTAGCATAAGTGAATCCCAGAAAACACAACCTTGAACAACCATGCATTGAAAACTTAATTTATGAAGCATTCCTAGGGTAAAGAAAAAATAATAATCATGAGCAGACTGGTTTCTTAGATGTATTGCAGGATAAGTCTGTGATCAACGTGCCTTCCCAATTTGTTACAGAATTTCAAACATATTACATTATTTTATCCAGTCGTTTCCGTTCCAATTTCACAATCAAATGTCACTTAAATCTGTCAAGTGTATTACACAATTATGTGATTCCAATGAGCTGAATACGATGTTTTATGGACCAGAAAAAAACCCAATATTGAATATGCTTTTCTCTGGTCCATAAAGCATCATGTCACAAGCATAGCCGTTCCTCTGCTATTGGCGCTTAATTTGAGTAGAAGTCGCAAACAATCATTTGACCATATACATGTACTTCTGAGAGTGTATACCACAGAATGTATGTCAATTAAGAAATAATGTTTTCATCGGCGTGCTCATTGGTTATTTTACGCACGGTTAGTTTGGGAAAGTTTATATTCTTAAAATTTAACACCTTTCTCAAACTAACTGTGCGTAAAATGACCATTGAACGCCTATGAAAAAATTATTTCTATTCTATTGCATCAATCAAATCGATTATCAACAAAAATTATAATGAAAGGTTGAAATAATATAGTTAACTTTGACATCCTTTCTCCCCTTTGTTGTAAAACTCATCCAGTGATATTGGGACGATGCTCCCGTCTCGGTTGGCATCGTGCCAATATCAGTGGACGAGTGTATGTGGTCTCTCAAATCAGCTGCGTCAGCTGTGTGGAAATTTGTGGATATATGTCTATTTGTGTCGCTCTGTTAATCAATTTCACGATGGAAACAACAGTTGAACTTGAGAAAGAAATTTCATTTTGTAATTTATTTGTTTGTTTTATTCGATTGTTACTTGTATGAAAGTAGACGTCCCTCTCCTCATCCGACTTGTGAAATGGAATCTCCAAATGAACACCTGCACTTGACGCGTTTTGATTACACATAACCGTGCTAAAACGTGTATTCTATAATACTTGTGTCAACTACATCGAGCTAACCGTGCATTTATTACACGTTTTAACACGGTTATGTGAAATGTACATGTGTAAAGTGCAGGTGTTCATTAGGAGATTCCATTTCACAAGTCGGGTGAGGAAAGGGACGTCTGCTTTCATACAAGTAACAATCGAATAAACCAAACAAATAAATTACAAGATTAAATTTCCTTCTCAAGTTTAACTGTTGTTTCCATCGGAAAATTGATTAGCAAAGCAACACAAATAGGCATATATCCTCGTAATTTCCCAACAGCTGACTCAGCTGACAAAATCACTCCCCATTTGAGAGACCACATAAAATCGTCCACTGATATTGGCACGATGCCAACCGAGACGGAAGCATCGTCCCAACATCAGTGGACGAGTTTTTTCAAAAAAGGGGAGAAAGGTTGTCGAAGTTTAAAATATGTTTTCTTTCAACCTTTCATTGTAATCTTTGTTGATAATCAATTTGAGCAGTGTAGTAGAATAGAAATAATGTTTTCACGCCTATGAAAATATTATTTCTTAAATAAATGCACGGTTAGCCCGATGTTATTGACATAAGTGTTATAGAATAATAAACAAATCAATTCCCGGTATATAGGAAAAAATGATAATATTCCACACCGGATAATAAGTGATACCATAAAAGAATAGGGGAAGACTTAACAATATTACCAGCAGCTGGCGTCGCCCAGAGGATACGCAGCTGAGAGACCATATCTTTGATAAATATTCACAACAACTGAATATGAACTGTTCATAAATCTATATTCAAAAGTTTGTGTATGTATTCGGACTGTCTGGCCCGTACCACAGTTTTTGTCGAAAGGTCATGAAACTTCATAGAGAGACTCATGGGGTAACTGGGAGGGGAAGGGGAAACATAAATGAACATCAGAACGGACATCTAACATTCTGTGAGTCCGAAAAAGTTTGAGTCGGACGGCCATAAAACGTCATTCAATAAAATTAATAACTTATGGGTATACCGGTATAGGATACATGTTTGAACGGCCTATGATGAAGTAGGTTGGGTACTTAGTTTAGTAACAGATATCGTGGTTGCTACGAAGCGCAATTAACTGGGGTTTTTTCTGCAAATACTGCTATAGTACATTTCATTCCAGTGAAATGTATATGTATGACATGTCAGAGACTGGCTCTTGACTGATTGACTAAATGAAAAATAATAATAAATAAAAAATCTTAATATTTTTTCGCCTCACAGTGATGGTGTGACCTTCTCACCCATTCAATGGATTATCCTTTACAAATCATAATGAGTTTTCTCTTGGGGAAACAATTCCACAGAACAGAACAATGAGCCACAGATGTTCTTTTATCTGCATATCAACTAGCAGAATTAACGCATACAATTAATTGGGCATGTTGACAGAATTGAGAATTGCTGGCCTACATAACTGACACCTGTCCGTAATATTAAAGGTTTCCATGCAGACCATAGCCCATACACATACCTTCACAATGATATATTAAATGGAATATTTGGTCAAAAGATTCCGGGAAATATCTGTTTATACAAAATTAGTTCAATATCTTAAAGATCTTGGGAAGTAGTTGAAGGCATATGACGAAATTATTTCGTCGAAAAATGGAACATGGTCTGTAGAACATCTACAGCTATTATACTTTATATTGGTGTCTTTTTAGTGTAAAATCAAGGTAATGATCCACTGACCTAAATAACAGATGTTATTGACCAATCAAAATAAATTGGTACCTCATATACATACATCTACCTTTATAATGACACCGTAAATGAAACATAAAAAGCAGCAGAAGTGGAATATGTCGTCATATGTTACCCCTAACCCCTAATATTCCGGTTTTTCTTTACAAGTTCCCTGATCCGTTTCAAACGCCTCCAGCTCATTACCTGCCCATGTCTCAGACTGGCCCCCACCCTAGAAGGATGCGCCTGTGTATGGTCTAAAAAAAATCACTATGAAATTCTCAATACCGTGGGTTGAGGTTCGATTCAGAAAGTGAACTTCGGATGATGGACTACCAAATGTTGCTGGCCTGAACGACGAGCCTCTCCATTTGCTAAACTATTCACTCCATTTCATGGGAGGTTACCATACGATTCTACTTTACTGGATAATGAAAGTTTTCCACAAACATCCATGCTCTCACTGCCTCTTGCACCCTCTTACAGAAGAATTCTTCTTGACAAGTTATATACAACCGAGAAGAGAAAATGCATTCTTCATGGAGACCAACTGGGATTTTTTATCATGGACGATGGCTGAATATTGACGATCGAATCTGACGCCTGCTATCTAAACCCACATATGCCTGGAATATGCTGGTGTTCTGTTGACCCCGAAGCTGGGTCCCTACACATTCAATTTTCATTATGAGCACAAATAAAGAAATGACTGGACAGATGAATCTGAGGGACTCCAATGCAGGTTCCTTGCTCGAGTGACCTCTGCTATGATATGTGACCACCCAACTATTTAAACATCACGAACGGGTAAATCGCATCCATGGCCGGAGGAAAAATAATCGATAGACCGTTCACGATTCCAATACTGTGAAATACTCTGGGTTATCGAAACCGCTCAATAGTTTTGTTCTACATGTATATGCGCGAATAAAAAATGCCATAAACGATTAATAAATTTTTCAAGTTATAGCGTATTCTCGATTATATGGTCCAGTGAAAATAATCGAAACACCACGAGACCGGCTATTATTGAAATTTCTGTATTTGGATAATGCACAGGACAAAATAAACATCCCCAACATTCTGAAGGATCCAGAGCTTCGAAATGTACCTAATTAGTTCAAGTTCACGGAACCGCCGTGTATTTCGTACTAGTGCACTAAATCGATAGCAAGTAATATTTCTAATTACTCTAAAGCTATCGAACAGTTTGACTGGAACGAATACACGTTCCGTGCATATATGTGTCTGGGGGCCGACGCCATTCGACTAAAAACCATGTAGATGTATTGTGACTGGTCACCTTCATATGGAGTGCAATATGAACCTTGACCATACCAGGCCTTTCTACTTTATCTCCGGAACGACACAAAATTGAACCCTGACACCCCAGTACCATGTAGTTGATCATAATGGGGGTCATTTTGGGCCTATTTGGATAACCCCCAGAGCAGAGGATCATGTGGAATTCAAAACGGCGGCCATGTGGGGTACCAGAAAAATATGGTGTTCTATTTGGGCCAATTTGATCTCGCGCGTCGACTTTTAAAAGGGCGACGCGCGACGCGCGACGCGCGACGCGAAGCGTTTTGAAACGCGACGTCGCCCTCTCCGTCGCGCGTCGCGCGTCGCCTTTTGCAATGTTAAAGAGATAGGCCAAAACTTATGGTGTCTTATTTGGGCCAATTGCCCTATCTCCTAACATTGTAAAAGTCGACGCGCGACGGAGAGGGCGACGTCGCCTTTCAAAACGCGACGTCACCCTTTTCCGTCGCGCGTCGCGCGTCGCCCTTTTAAAGGGCGACGCGCGACGGACATTCGCGTCGCGCGTCGCACTTTTAAAAGGGCGACGCGCGACGCGCAACGGACATTTGCGTCGCGCGTCGCCCTTTTAAAAGGGCGACGGACGACGGACGACGGACATTCGCGTCGCGCGTCGCCCTTTTGGTTCACAAAAGTGCGCATGTCTGGGGGGAGCATGTATTACTATAATGTTCACAGCTGTGATTTTCGATTCTTGTAGCTCCTGACTGACCGGTGTTGGTAATTGTGTTGGTGATAGCAAAAATGACAAGATATTTTGAATGCAATGAGACTATGTACAACATAATATATTTGTTTCGCTGTGTGAAATGCTTTTTTGCTGATCAATTTTCGAACACTGGTACCTGTATTCCACAAAATCCACACCCCTCAATCGATGTCAATGTGTTACTATTTCGCCGGACTAATACGTCAATTAATTCAAGTTTCCACTAATGAACAAAAGCGTATGTAAGTAACTATTATGCAGGATTAACAGTAACGACTGGAAAACAGAGGGAAAATAATTAATCGCTTGTGTAGTTCAATGTAACTGTGAGATCTTACATTTTGGAGACCTGTTAAAACGCGCCACGTTGCATTTTATCTCGAATCATACAACCCTTTTTAATAGTAAGGCTTTGTTTTCTGCCATTTCAGACAAGTGACTATATGCATGATATGCTGTCAAAGTAAAGGTGAGGTGTGGGGTCATTTAACTTTCGTTTTCAGCCGAAAAACAGTAACTTTCGTTTTCGGCCGGAAAACAGTAAGATCCCACATTTCCTTTGAGCTACACAAGCTGTTAATTAGTTTTTCTCTGTTTTCCAGTCGTTACTGTTACTCCTGCAAAACTGTTATTTACATAAGCTTTTGGTTCATTATTGGAAACTTGAATTTATTTTACGTATTAGCCCGACGAAATATGAACACACTGACAAGCTAATAGATGCGTATTGTCCTCGCGATGGAGGGGTGTGGATTTTGTGGAACACAGGTACCAGTGTTCGAAAATTAATCAGCAATATAACATATCTGACAGCGAAACAATTAAAGTATGTGGTACATAGTTTCCATGTATGTTAAATATCTTGCCATTCTTGCTTTGTTGCAGTAAATTCTCAGCAAATTACCAACACCGGTCAGAAGCTACAAGGTTCGGAAATCGCAGATGTGAACATTTTTTTTTCCGTTCGAAATTAACACCCCAAATCACAATACAACGAAACAATACGAGACAGAACAAGACTATATGATACGATACAATACAATAAAATGCAAAATAATACCATACATTACAATACAATATATTACAATTCAACACATTACAACTCAATACATTACAAAACAATACAATTCTAAACAATAGCATACCATACAGTACGGTGAAATATACCATAATTCAACACATCAAAGTACAAAGATACACCTTTACATAAAAGAACAAAGTTAACAAAGATTGTGAATTTTATATAATACGTTTGTACAACCTATAGTGGCAAACTTCAATTGATAATTTGATTGATAATTTATTGTGTCTCGTGAACAAAATGGAATACATGCTCCCCAGACATGCGCACTTTTGTAAACCAAAAGGGCGACGCGCGACGCGAATGTCCGTCGTCCGTCGTCCGTCGCCCTTTTGAAAGGGCGACGCGCGACGCGAATGTCCGTCGCGCGTCGCCTCGTCCGTCGTCCGTCGCCCTTTTGAAAGGGCGACGCGCGACGCGAATGTCCGTCGCGC
>JAVTVY010036412.1:0-16111 GCA_036873755.1 Hanleya hanleyi
GGTCCTGCAAACACTTTTCCATCGGTCCATCAAAATGAGGTCCCCTCCTTCAACTTGGCTGGGGTGGCCAGATGAGGAGATGCCACCATACACGCCTAAGTAGGCCTTTACTTCTGCTGGACTGTCATGTGCAATCCGTAAAGTAAAGAAGCGAATTTCATTATCCCGGAAAGCAACACATCAGAGTTGACCGAAAAATATGTAGGGCGAACACATAGGAGAACACTACTTCCTGGGTGAAGACATAATTCGGATTTTTCACCGATGTTAACCAGGAGCCGAACCCTCTGGCGCATGGCTCACCAATCCTCAGTGTACGAGTTGTCACAGCGATACAGCTCAGCAATTACCAATATACGAGTTGTCAGAGCATTTCATCATATGTGTTACAGTTTTAACCTGTATATGGCGAGATTCTGCTGGTGGACGTTTCGTCCCCGAGGCCCGCCCTGTACAGACCTTTTGGTATATATGTTGGCATTGTGGGAAGTTGGTGCTGGGTCGACATCGGGCCTTACAGACTAGTCTTTTGTGTTAAATGCCGTCGTTTTCATCTGACGACGATACAGCTCACCAATCCCAAGTGTACGAGTTGTCACAGCGACACAGCTCACAAATTACCAATATACGAGTTGTCAGAGCATTTCCATCATAGTTCTCTAGATTTGTATCTACTACCGCTTATGCCAGTACTAGGGACCGTGTGTTCATGTCAACCAAGTTGCCACATGAACAGGTACAATAAAAGCGTACCTAAGATACAACACATATCACGAATTGTTAGATTCTTGGTATGTGCGTTAGAATAGGTTAACCAGAAGACTGTACTGTGAAGTCATGTGGCTCTGTCAGTATGTCGGCACCTCTTCCCACTTCCCTTATATGCGTTGTAATTGTACTCTTTGGCGAGACACTCGGATGTACGGCAAGACCAGCTCCTTCGAAGTTCCTTCTAAAAACATCTATACAGAATGGAAAAGTTATGAGGCAAAGCTAACAGATATTTGCAAGCTGAAGTATGCATGGCACACGAGCATTGCCATTGCCTTGCTTGTAGACATATGGGACAATTCAGGAGAAATTGCCATTAACAATAGTACAATAAGGGGATCACTCATGGTGTGGAGGTGGACAAATCATGATATTATAGTTTAGTATGAAAATTCTAGGCTTTAGTTAGGAACCATAACTTTCCCTTAATCCGGAATCCTTCATTATCAAGCAGCATATCACCACCAGTGGCACACACGCACAGACTCCATAAATCAGGCATGTAACAAGGCACTGCTCTTTTCATTCATACAACTACCCAGTAAGATATGCGGAAATTATGGATACAAGGCCCTCATCGCCATAATATACTGCCTGATTAGGCATGATACTTATGTCTATTTACCAAAGACCAACATTTCATTCACCTGCAAAACTTGCCAGGACTTATGGTGATCTTTCGCCTGTTGACAGTGATGCTGAGCTTCAAACTCTTGAACCCCAGCATCTTGGTCAAGACATTCAATATGGGCTTCCATAATAGCTTGAAGATTCCTTTGGTCATGTTCATCTCGTAGCGCCCATAGCCAGGAGCGAAGAGTACGTCGTTGAACACACGGTGGAAGTCGTCTTTGACATTGCCCTGCTTCTCTCTAATGTGCTTGACAATATGATATTTTTGGAACATCATGAGGTCTTGCCGGCACCATTGAAAACTGTTGACCGCTTCTCTCTAGCAGGAAACTAGCTTATGTTCATGTATACTATGATTGTCTTTTTGAATTTGGTGCTAATGCTGTTATATGGAATATGGAATAGGTCTTTGGATTATGGATGCGGATATTCTCTAATGGGCGACGGCTGAATTGTGAATGACGAACCAGACGCTTATGATATCCCTTCCATAAATCTTCGAACTACACATAGTACATTGAAAGAGATTGGCTTGCAGCCTACATAAAAATGGTAATGAAAGATTATCTTCAAAAGAGCTCTCTCCAAGGACGCAATAATGTTAATGGATCTAATAAAACACGTAAACAGAACATATTTGTCAAATGACTTTTGGGTAGAGGCCTCAATGAAACCCTCACTTTTAATACAATAGAAGTTGGACATGCACAATGTTTTTCGATGCGTATCAAATTCGCCTGCCTGTTGTAATGCGTAATTCTTTTTCCCTTTTCTTCAACCATCTATGCAACCTATTTCAACTCTTCTTACCATTCAGTTGCCACTGAAATATGAAACGTTTTTGTCACAACCAGAGACAGTAAGATTTCCGGATAAAGACGAACGAACAACCGTTACAACGCTACATAATCGTGTTGTCGCAGCGACTGTTCACATTTCAGGTTTTTGGAATTTTTGTTAGGTAAAACAAGGTAGTAAATAACAAATGTGGCGCTACAAACTAGTGAATAATTTCGATTTTTCGAAGGAAACCTGTAAGCAAATAATTCTCACCTGGACTCTAAAACATATGGTCAGCCATCACAGCCAACGACACACCACTGACGTCAATGGCCAACACCAACATCGCCCCTGATATGCCTCAGCACCTTTTTCATAGCTGTTGGGTTCTCCATGACGGGGTTTCGCAGTTTGATTTCTGGTTTTTCAGAGGGATGGTCAGATGTAATGAATTTGAAGGGGTCGTGTGGGACAGACTACTCTGCCACTATTTGCGTATGTAGAAGATGTTTTTACTTGTCGATGATGTCATTGACGACGGAACCGTTCTTCATTTGTTCAATGGTTGCCTCGTCGATGAAGGATGTGATGAAGTTAGGGCGGAGTTTTTTTTGAATAAGTGGTCACCTGATTTTTCCATTTCCACAGTTTTGTACAGTATCGTACCCATCTAATTCACCAAGTTACACACAGTTTTTGAGTTGGGCACATAATAACTTAAAATATTCGTTCCAAAAGACAAGGGATCGACAAAATTTAAGTTACGACAATAATACATTTGCTCAACAGCCCGACAAGGAGCGAGAAGTTTTTTTCCGATGGATATCTCCTTCTATGTCAGTCACCGCTTTCAGAAAACCTACCACCACTGTATTTCTCTCTACCAACCATTGGTCCAGCCAGCTTCAGATGAGGATGCTCGTGCAATCGGAGATATTGGTCAGAGATGTTGCAGCAATCTTGAAATAGTTCTTCTCTCTGACTCTTTCCAATGGTCGTTACTATTTTTATCACCTCGGCCTGGTCATACTCGTTTTGAGTAATTGCACGTCGAACATCAGCGGCCAAATCAACTTTCCCACGTTTCAGCGTCTCATCGCCCACCAAAAAAGGCCTTTCTGCTGACATCTGCACACGCAGTGTACAGGTGTTGATCTTTGGCTCGAATGTAGCTCCGGTTTTGAAAGTCTTCGCGCTGTTGCATTGGCACGTATAAGGCTATGTAGCACCTATGAATTTTGCTGTGCGCAATCCTGTCAATGGATTTCCAAACGTGGGAAACATACCATATAACATGGAATAGTCTTTACATAGCCACCATCTGTCTACAAAAACCGCATGTCCATTTGCCCGTAATCTCATTCAAGTGTACAGTAGTCGACCAAGACACTGATATCTCTGTTGGCGGGGTTAAATAGCTAGGTAATATGGGATGTAGTTACATTGCCTAATCCTTTGGCATTGTCGTTTGAGCCAGACGATAACAGTGGGACGCGGATGTTTCTTTCGAATCCAAAGGAGAATCCTTGGTAGATGGGTAGATGGTGTCTATGATCTGAAAGCTAAAGTTCTCTCAGTCATAGTCGGGGCCGCAAAAATGCTTACCTCTGAGCAATTGGTTATTCCTGACGGACTTCCTGTGACCATTCGCCTTACATGAAGTCTCTGGGTAGTCTTACATTATATTGGCCACAATTCCTAAAGGAAATTAAATATATACAGTTTGTAATAGAAGGTATGAAAAACCGCAAGTTTTAGATGGCCACATATTGCCGCCGTTTTGAATTTATACTATATGCTCTGTGCTAAAGTTTATGAAAATAGTCTTAAAGTAAGCCTACAACATAAGGCAATAATAAGGAATAGCTCCATTTTGATGAATATGTACATTGGGTTTCCAAAAACGCCTTGAATTAGGCATGACAAAGCCTAATATGAGATAGCGCTTGTTGCAGAGGTCCTTCCATGGGCACCAGTTTGAATTTCACTGTTATATTAGGGATATCCTAGGGATATCAGCTTCACAACGTCAAGGTTTCTATTTGTGAGCCAAAGGCGAACCCTTGACTATCTTGCATAGTAGACCGCGCTCCGCCCACATTCCAATTACGTGACCTACAAAAACTGCGCTGATGCAAACGTTAGGGTTTTACTTTCTGTGGTAAACTATTCGCTGATACCGAATGTAAAATATTTAATCCTAGCATGCATAAAAAATATTTATGGAAAGATGAGTGAAATGTTGTAGAAATACGTGCATTATTTCACCCAGTTCAAGTCCTTGAGTGGGATACACTGACATCGCGGATCGCCTTTAAAGTTTCAGTGTTTCCTACATTTGCCTGGCTTGTTGGATGTTTGGTGGTAGATGAATGGGTTTATTTTTTCTTCAAATAGATTTATTTTAAAACTATGTTTCCTTTATATTTATTAATGTTCATGGTTGTTGAAAATGTGCGTGCTCATCTGCCACCGGGTATCCCACAAGCTATGGTGTTTTCGAAGCTCGTCACTGTCGCTATGGTCACGGTGAACAAGTGATATGATTGGTCAATATATTCAGGATGTTGCTTTACAGCTGAACAAGACACAATGCCCAAGTGGGCCAGGGGTATCTATCATAGAGATGCCCCTGGTTTTAACGAGGATGAGGGATATGGGCGTTGCCTTTAAGCTTAAAATGAGTACAGCATAATATGCTATGAGCAGCATAGGTTAGTCGTGACAATTATGTAGTTGGGCTTCTCAAAATGAGTTATATTAGACAAAGTATATGAAAAACCGCAAGTTTTATATCACCAATCACTATGGTCACCATTTTGAATTCAAGCAATAAGGATTAGGATCTGGTAAGAACTAGTTTAATTTGACATTTATGTTCTCTAGGCTCTAGAAAATACCTACGCAAAGAATCTAGAAAATCAGATGACCCCCTCATGACCGCCGTTTATTAATTTGACCACTACGATTTGCGCTGAAGATTATGCGAATCGTCTCAGAATAATCTCAAATCTTCAAGATATTATGAGAATAAGCTACATTTGGAGTTAAGATATTGGGCTTCGAAATATGCATTGTTACAGATGACCGCCATTTTGAAGTTTTTCATGATGCTTTGAACTGACGATTATCTCAATGTCTTAAAATGAATCCAACATAACATGCCATGAGATGAATTATCCAAATTTCTACAAATGTGTATTTGAGCTTCAGATGACCTCCTATGGTCGCATATTAGGCTAAAGTTGACAAATGCTTTTGGAGATTTCTCCAATGCCTTAAACTAGACAAATAACATTGAATATCGAGAGTTTAGATCAATCAGTATGGCCGTCATTTTTTTCCAACCTTTTAAGTTTTTGCTGAATTAGTCTCAAAATAAGACAAGAAGAATAACACTTGGATCTAACGGTTCTTGCAGGTGCCGGTACTTGTAATCCATTAAATAGATAAGTTTCTTGCCCACCAAAGATGCCTAGCATAAAAGGCAATACCATATACCAACAGCGTATATGTATCTCAGTGGGTACAAATTGTGCACCACTCTCGGCAGACCAATATCTGTTCCCGTATAAATACGCATATAGTTGTGATTGTGGATCTTCTATCCAACATCCTAGCATATTGTGACCGATAAAACTGATATAGTTAGTAATGAAGACCTAAAACACTCCTGATGAAGGTACCTAAATATAGAGAGCCGAGAAGAATAAGCCAGATGGCAGACCAGAAGACTCCATTGGAACAGCACATTATTGATTGGTCTAAGCGAGAAAACGTTGAATCTACAGTACTCGCTTATTGGCTTGAGTTACCAAGAGCAAGGTCGTTGAAACAATCCGCCATACTGACAGAAGGTGTGTGTGTGTGTGTGTGTGCGTGTGTGTGTGTGTGTGTGAGTAGGATTTAACGTCGTTTTCAGCATTTTTCAGTCATATCACGACGGTGCCTACATGTGCAGAACACGAGAGTGTCCACAGTTCCCATTATCCTGAACACTGATCAGCCCCGCCAGTACAGCACAGTACCCTCCCCCAAGCAATACAAATACTGAGAAACCTAAACTCACAAGAAGTTCTAGCAAACCAGGCTAGAGGAAATTCGTCATGGTGCCAGCAGACAAACCCCAATAATACCACATTACCAGATGCTGGTTAAGGAATTGAGTATAAGCACTCCATTATCAATTATGTCTGCTTACTCGGCCATATTGAGACTACTCCCAAAATATTCAGCACAAATGATCACGTTAAGTTCAAAATAGTAGCCATGTGGAGGTTATCTAAAACTTATCATGTTTTTCCCAATTTAAGGCATGTATATTGGCTCAAATTGTCTTATTTTTAAAATCAATTTTTCATGCCTGTTTTCCAATGATTACTATTGGATTAAACGCAACATCTGAGACACAATATAACTAATTATATAGTTATATCGCGTCCCAGGCAACATTAAAAGGGTGGTGGGAAGATGTCGGTGTGCTGACAAGAAGTCATATGACCTCCCAGTCAGGTATACTGATTTCATATTTCTAAAAACATCACAAGAACCAAAAGTGATCCCTGTTATGATTTATATCCCATTCATGTTTTTGTATGTATTCATGTGGATATCTTGAATGACATGACCACACGGCCCCTAGCACCGGCTTGAGCGGTATTGGACCCATCTATTCCAGAGCGATCATGTAATAGCCCTATGAAGTCATCTGATGGAAATGATGAACCCTGTGACCGCCAGATAGTGAAAACGGTCCAAACGAGGGAGTATTTATATGATGCAATTTCTTATATAAATTAAGTAATGGAGACAGCACAGAGACATGTTTAATTTCAAAATGGCGGTGCTATAGAAGAGATCCCATTTTTATTTAGCCAAATAGTGTTGCAACTTTATCGGTGTATTGCAATTTAGCAAGAAAAGTTATACAGACAAACAGATAAACATATGATCTGAAATGAAGCATGATTTTCACAACTACGCGAAAGGTCAAGTCATAGCGGTATACAAATAGTCCAGTCAATATACAGCAGGACCCACCACTAATTGCAACAGAAATGAAACCACTTGTATCTGTCTGAGATAGGTCTACTTTATAACATACTAAAAGTCTTCTAATGTATTTGGAGTGGAACATGGTGAATTTCGTGGGTGAAAGTTGATCGGTTCTAACTCATTTTCCATTAAACTGCCGAATATTCAAATAGATATAACTTGGTAAATTTTCAAGATAAAGAACCAAAGCAACACATTTGTCTTGGTTTACAAGGAAGATCTTCAATGGAAAAGTATTCAAGGGACTGTTGGGTGATTGCTTATGCCATACATGGGGGTACCCCTACCCCAAACCCGTTGCATCACCACTGTGAATCACAAATGTACATAACTTCTCAGCCATTCATCATTTCCCAGCAAACTTGGTGTCTTTACCTATATTTCTTTCTTGGGTGTGTCTTTCATTTGGAAGTATTTAAAGGACTGTTGCATGGTCCCTTAGGCCATATATAGGGGTACCCCTACCCCAATCATGCTGCGTAACAACTCAGAATAACAAATGTACATAACTTCTCAGCCATTCATCGTACTCCAACAAACGTGGTGTCTCTATCAATGTTTCTTGGGTCAAACTTTCAGTTCGACACACTCTAAATTACTTTGAGTTTTCTAATGCCCAAATTCAGGGTACCTCCCCCCTTGTAACCCCCCACCCACACACACAAACATGTTTTAAAAGTTCGAGCTTCATCGTAAGTACACCAACCGAACACGGAAGTTCACAGTATCAAATCACAGGGAGAAACTGCAACATGCTCGTGAAATCACATTTCACTTCCACTGTCCTCCTTATCGTCCAAGTCATTATTCGTCATGTTTTGACAAATGCCTCTGCATCCAGAACAAGCAGTTGTACATTCCTGTGGCGGCACACTTCGGCGGCAACCACAGCGTAATGTCCCACAACCTGTCTTGCAGGTACATCGCACAAGCTGGAGAAGTGATTGGGGGCAGGGTCAAGGTCCGAGATCCCTGGTTTTAGTCTTCCTTCCGATATCTTCCAACCCCAATCTACAGCCTGCAACGTATTTCCCTGCCATTATCTTCTTATGGAGATCCTATTGCAGACTAAAAGTTCTCACCCTCTGGAGCCTCAGCAATAGGTTACTCTGCCCATGCGCCCGTGACGCACTTCCCACATTCTTTTTCTTCTACTGCAGCCTGTAAGCGTGATGCGTAAAAGGCCGAGAAGAGTGCGGGGAGGCTGGGTTGGGCAGTCAAAACAATAGCAGGTTTGATTTGATAATAAATATCAACATTGTTTATAAATGTTTAATATTTATTGCTCAAATCTACACCTGCTATTGTTATGCCCCACTACCAACAGTATGGTGGAGGGGCCTCGGACTTTGTTGAAATGTAGAGTAACCGCTGAGATGATCAGAGATATATGGTACCATAAATTGAACCCGTTAGTATCTCTTGGCCTAGAGCTCTGTATGGGGCTAAGAGGCAATTTCTAGTAAAACGGTAAGAAGTGTAAACACCGGACTTCTGCACCCGAATACTAGTGGACCAACTGACCATGGCTGTACGCTAATTGAACCCGTTAGTATCCCTTGGCCTAGAGCACTGTAGGGGCTAAGAGGCAATTACTAGTAAAACGGCAAGAAGGGAAAAACCAGACTTCTGCACATGAATACTAGAGTACCAACAGATATTCTCTAATCGCCAATTTCTTTCCTTGAAATTCTTGAATTACAAGCGTCTAATCCGTCATCCATAATTCAGTCGTCGTCCATTAGAGAATATCCGCGTCCATAATCCAAAGCCCTATTCCATATTCCATATAACAGTATTAGCAACAAATTCAAATAGACAATCATAGTATACATAAACATAGGCTTGTTTCCTGCAAGAGGGAAGCGGTCAACAGTTTCCAATGATGCCGGCAAGACATCATGATGTTCCAAAAATATCAAATCCGTATCGCTGATCAGTATTCTTAATCCATAATATTCGTCCGACACAAAAGTAGCTAAACAGAATGTATACTCACCTAGTGTCGGGATCTTGACCGATGTGCCATATCTCGTAACGGTCTAGTTGCAGACTGGTCGGTCGGCCTGTGATCGGTGCTGCCCCACCCCCCCCCCCCTTTCTTGAAAGCTAGGCGACCACATGCTGGGCAGCTACGAGCGGCCCTAGCGTGGTCAATCCATCTGTCTGTACTGACAGGTCTCTCAGATAGAAATCCGTAAATGTGGAATTGACACTCCAAGCACAGGATTGAATGTCATCCAGCGATACGTTCTTCCATAAAGGCCATGATGTGGCGATGGCTCGTATTTCATGGGAAGGTGCAGAGACCAGAAGCGGGGGAGCGTCGAGGGCGAGTTCTTATGTTCACTTAATGGTCTTCTCCAACCAAGAGGCCACAGTATTCTTGGTGATGTCCTGAGTAACCTTTGGGAGAAGAGAGAGAAGCAGTAGTCGACGAGAACCTCCGATTGGATCGGTACGGGTGAGGTAGTGACGTATTGCTCGTACTGGACATAGTAAGATGTCGTTCTGGAGATAGTAAGATGTCGTTAGTGCAGAGATGGAATACAGACGTTCAGCACAAGGTCCTTGACGTACAGTCTCATTCTTGGCGATGAACTCTGGAACAGGGCGGAAGGAGATGCGTGACCAATCTGCTGTCCAAGTCATCGATTTCCTTTCCAAGGCATGAATCTCGGAGACTCTAGACGCTAGGAAGGCAGTCTTGTAGGAAACAGCTTTAATAGAGGCTGACTGTAGTGGTTCAAAGGGTGGGCGAAGGAATGCGCTGAGAACCACACCAATGTCCCACTTCGGTAATAGTTGAGGGGTCCGACGGTACTGTAAAGCACAGGCACGTATAAGAGCAGAGATGTTGTGATCCAGGCTATTGACAATGCCCGCAGATGACCGTGGAACTCGGGCCAAGGCTGACCGGTACCCATTAATAGTGCTGCTTTGAAACTTCTTATCTCGGTGTAGGTGAATAAGAAAGTCCGCAACTATAGGAAGAGAGTTAGTGTCGGGCTCGAAGCCTCGACGTCGACACCACGAGACGAAATATTTCCATTTAGACTGATAGAGCTATGATGTGGAAGATCGGTTGGATGAAACCATCGTCTCTACAACATCTGCTAAAAATCCTTGGTCTGTGAGCGCACTCTGGATAGTCCGCAGACGTGTAGGTTGAGCCACTGAGGGTTGTGATGGAGTATCCCGCAAGGTTGGCTGAACAGGTTGGCCCAAACTGGTAGGCGAGGTGGCGGAGCGGTGAGTAGAGGAATCAGAGCCGGAAACCACGGTCGACGGGGCCACCACGGAACAACGAGAAGAATGATGCAGTCGTGTTGAACAATCTTCTGTAGTACTTCCTGCAGTAGAGTAATGGGTGGGTAGGCATATGCAAGGAAGTTGTCCCAACTGATCGATAGAGCATCGATGGCGTAGACTCGAGGGTCCAGAACCGGACTGACGAATAGGGAAAGCTGTGCATTGTTCCTCGTCGCAAACAGGTCGATCAGAGGGGTTTCCCAGATGCTGGTGATGCGTTGGAAGACCTGTGGATGCAGTTGCCACTCGGTCTGCAGAACAGTGTCGGGACGAGAAAGGCGATCTGCTAGTACATTGAGCCGACCTGGAACATGACGAGCACGAAGCTGGCATTGATGTTGTAGAGCCCAGTCGAAGAGGGTCCAAACCAGACGAAATGTTGGATAGGATCCTGTGGTACCCATCTTGTTGATATGAGCAATGACGGTCGAATTGTCTGTTGCGATCAGAAGAGGACTCCAATGCTGGACTGCACAGATGACAGCTTTCATTTCCAAGAGGTTGATAGGAAGTTTGGCATCCGATGTCGACCACCTGCCGGACATCTCTTGGTCGTCTAGATGGGCTCCCCAACCTGTCTCGGACGCATCGGTGTAGAGATGGTGTAGTGGAGCTGGTGGTACAAAGGTACTCCCCGCATGACGTTGTAACGGGACTGCCACCAAATCAGATGTGGATGTAGAGACGTCAATACCGGAACTAGCGGATTGAGGAATGACATCTGAAGATACCCCTGCAGGTGGTATTGCAGAGGCCGAACTTGTTTAATTAGTTAATCTCTTCACTGTAAAGTGGTGCCATCTATTGATACAGACACCTGGGAGCAGTAATTGTTTTCAAACTTCATCTGTAATTGAAAGTAAAACTTAGGACATCGCCATCTGAGGGGATCAGGGGTAGGGTACCCCTCTAAAATGGCATAAGGAGCCCTTAGATCACTTAAAAAACACATTCATATGGGAGACAGAGCCTATAAACATAGGTATAGACACCAGAATTATGTTGATACCTTTACCACAGGCAGAGCAATGGCTATTTTTGTACTTCGCAATTTTCATAAATCTTGATTATATATGCTATCTTAAACTGTGAAAAAAATATTGTTCCACTCCAAAGACTTTAGAAGACTTTTGATATGTCATCAAGGGTAGCATCCTGAACACATTCCAACAGGTTTCGTTTCTGTTGCAATTAGTGGTGGGTTTGGCGAGAATTTAGCTGTATTGACTGGACTAACAGGAATGTCGCATGACCGCCACTTAAATTTTCCTGTGATGGTTAAAATCGATGGTTAAAATCGAGATAATTAAGTTGTTACCTGACGCTTTTATATGAGAGTCATGTAGCCACTCCGTTAATTTCCATGCAGTCTTGGAGATAGGTATGCCTAATGCTACTGTTTAAGGTCACATGTTTATTCACTGTTGATATTTGTCTACGGCCCCCGAGTGAAGTGAAAGCGTTGAGTTTGGTAATACAAAACACAGCGCTTACTGCTGAGCAATACAAAACCATGTTTTAGATATATTGATTCATTAATAATGTATATGTCTTGTATATGTTAAAGGTTTATCTATTGAACATTCATTATCTTCCAGTGAAGTTTGAACAGTCATTAAAATGAATCATTATAATACCATTGAACTAATCCGAAAAATAATTGTCATCAAATATTGCCCGGATTTTTATGACGTCAGTAGTTCATCTTAATCGGTTTCAAAAGATGCAGTATGATACTCTAGCTATACCGTGTATTTGTCCTAGTAATATATTTTATTAGTAAAAAAAAGATCTACTTACACTTGTAGAACACAGCAAGATGGGTTTGTCAAAATGTGCAAATATATCAGTTGAATCCAAATGATTTATAATTTGCCAGATTTACAGAAATTTTCTGTTGAAGAATCTGAGGATAACAGATCACCACAGAGCTATGGCAATACAGATATACTGTATTTTTTTTCATTATCTAGACGGTAAAATTGATTTTACGACTTTATGCAGAGAAAAAGTATGTCTGGACAAAATACATTTTAATGGACAAGTAGCAAATACAGTGTATATGCCATACCATTTAACTTCGGGTAACAAATATGCCTTTCATCCACAGAAACGTCTTTTTAAGGTGTCAAAGTACAGTTTTGCTGTCTGATAAGTTAGAAGAAATCCTGGGTTTGAGAAGCTTGAAAGTGTATTCAAAGACCATACTGTGAAGTCATGTGGCCTTGCCAGTATGTCGGCACCTCTTCCCACTTCCCTTATATGCGTTGTAATTAATAAGAACTTGATCTGTGGCTGAAGCCTCTGTTATGAGCGGATTTGTTTCAGAAAGTGGGACACTTTGGCTACGTAATGTTAGGCCACTGATCAATAGCTAGGCACAGGTATGCTGCGTGGGCGGGGGAGGGGGGTGGAAATCGGACCTTCTGAATTGACCAACAATGTTTTCAATGTGGTGTATATTGTTCATAGATCTGCTATTATTTTTGTTCTGCAGCTTTCTCGCGATTATGCACGTTTATAATTATGATGTATGCTCAACCTCTAATTTTCATAAAATTGTTTTAACAGTGTGATACATCTTTGTGAGGTTGATATGTATGCCTCAATGGTCTGTCAATTGACATCCAGGCTCAGGGGCGACGGAAGCAAATTCAAAATAGTACAGCCATACGAGGGAGTGAAATGACATACTGCGGGTTTGTGTAGGGTGTCCCGCTCACAATGTGAGCAATATTAAGAAATATGACCATAAAATGACGCTCATACCTGAAAAATGTTCTGTCAAGGCTAAGATACAACTATATGGTCAATTGTTTGATGTATGAACCGCTTGAAGGAAACATTCATATAGAGCATACTTTGATTCGTGGTGTTTATTTTCTTGTTCGTTCGCTGTTTTACATGACTTTACTTCATTGATTTTTGTTCATACAACTGGTACGACCATGACGTACCGGTACCTGCAGTAATGCTTCCGATGCCTTTGAAACAAACACACGACCCCCCCTCACCAAAAATAACACACTAACCACACACACACCCACAACACACACAGCACATGTGCATACACATTGCATGTCAAATAACATTGCGGTTCGCTTGGCTCGTCAATGATTATAATACTGTCACACAACATTATACATATGTTCGTGCAATAAAATTTTGACTGTATATTCATCCTTTCATGCGGCACAAAATAAATTAGCGCACTATCCATGGGCAGGTTTTCGCACTTAGTTTCTTATACATCATTATGAAATTACGCCCCTTTATGGTGAACACCCATGAGTGCACAAAAAAACGAACATCATATTTTATATCACTATACCACGTAAGGGATTATGCTAATTCGATTATTCGCTATTTCCAGCTTTAGAGCTACACATATATAGTGTCATGTTAACCTTACCTGGCCCTGGGGGGCGGCTTGTACTTTTCTCTTATACTTCGAGAAAATAGAGAGCTGAATCTTTGTGATTGCGTAGCGTATCATATTACAGGGTGAGTTTTGGAATTGCTCACCCCGCTACCGACCTCAAAATCATAAGTAATTCAAAATTGCTGCCATGCGGGTGTACCAGAAAAATTATGTTTTCGTCATTTTTCTTCAAAATGTTGCTTTTTTGTGCATAAGAGTGGGGAAAACTATTCTTTTTCATTTAGACACAGGCAAACTGCATCTTATGTCAATACAATAGCAAGTATTGTAACACTAGCCCAGAGAAGCTATTGAATCTACTAGAAACAATGTAAAAATGTACATAAAACGGATCGACCCCTTAAAGTAATACGAAGTACCTACATCATTCCAATTACACAATAACCGTTTAAAAATAACGGAATTTCGTTCCAAAGTTTAGTTGCGGCATACGTGAACGGATGTTCCGTATTTAGTGGTTTTAACTTTAGGTAGAATAAAACGAATTCATTTCTAAAACTATATGTGGAGCGTATGGATGTAAACATTTAGGATACAATTTCAGGTCCTAAGTTATGAAGGCTTTTAAAACCCTTTGATGTCATAAGGCGTTGTTTACGGCCGTTTGCCTTTGTTAATAAAAGAGCATCATCACTTTAAAAATCTTTGTATAGAAACCGAAAACCACGTTCTTGGATTTTTTTCTCAGCTATTCGAATTCAAATATGCGAAGACAAATGGACAGAAATTGCAAATGGATTTGATACACGAGTGGTAAATTGTGGGTTTCGTTTTAGTATCTAAGTACTTGGTGACTCGTAGGGCAGCATGGTTTGTACCATGTTTGTCTGGAACAGGAGGTAGATTAAATGTGCCAAACAAATTAGGCTCTCTGACGATCCATTGTGATCATTAGTGTCTGTAGAGCCTAATTTTCAAAATTCGAAATTTGGGTCATCGTCGCCGTGTGACCAATAAGGTTAGGTGCGACGTTAAACTTCAATCAACCAACGTTTAAGGGCGCCTATTTGTGATGCTTTTCGCTATATAAAAGAAACATCCACGCTAAAATTTAACAGACTATCTACATTGACTAGGAGCAAATGATTATGGAAGATTATTGACAGATTCTTCACATTTGATCTCTATGTCATTCATACTAAATGAGTTTTTTTAAAGATTTTTGATGCAATCGAGAAAGCCAGGTTTCTATCAATATTAGCTTTCATTTCATTGCTTCTAAACCCGATAGTGACAATCTGACAATCTTGAGATATTATTTTCATCAGTTTTCTTCTCGAAGTTTTCGTCTACGTAAGAGATGGGATTGTTGTCAGCAAAATTGTAGACAGAGCCAGCGATTTTGCCAATTCTCTCACATTGTGGCCAATTTTAACACAATAAGTCGTTGGGTAGGCAGTCAAACGCTTTAGAATGATCCATCATGATATCGATAACATATAATATGTTAGGTGATTATTTTTAGCCCACCATCACCAGATGGTGGGCTGTTCAAATCGCTTTTTGTCCGTGGTCCGTCGTCAGTCCGTCGTCCGTCCGTCGTCCGTCCGTCGTCCGTCAGTCCGTCGTCCGTCCGTAAACAATTTCTTGTTATCGCGATTTCTCAGGAACTACTGCATGGATCTTTCTCAAATTTGGTACACAGGTTCCCCTTGTGGTCTAGTTGTGCAAGAACCTTTTTTGGTCCGATTCGAAAATCCAATATGGCCACCAGGCAGCCATCTTGGATTTCCCCATGAAACCTTGTTATCGCGATTTCTCAGGACCTACTTCATGGATCTTTCTCGAATTTGGTACACAAGTTCCCCTTGGGGTCTAGTTGCGCAAGATACCTTTTCTGGTCCGATTCGAAAATCCAATATGGCCACCAGGCAGCCATCTTGGATTTCCCCACGAAACCTTGTTATCGCGATTTCTCAGGAACTACTGCATGGATCTTTCTCAAATTTGGTACACAGGTTCCCCTTGGGGTCTAGTTGTGCAAGAAACCTTTTTTGGTCAGATTCGAAAATCCAATATGGCCACCAGGCAGCCATCTTGGATTTCCCCATGAAACCTTGTTATCGCGATTTCTCAGGAACTACTGCATGGATCTTTCTCAAATTGGTACACAGGTTC